>JAJHUR010122724.1:1347-12622 GCA_027495735.1 Lutjanus campechanus | reverse complement strand
TCAAAGCCATTCATAGCGCTCTGTCCCTTGGTGTCCTTGGCTGACGTAATGAGTGGTCGAAAGTCGTCCCTCCGAGGATCTACAGCTGACTCCAGTTGCCCTCAATTCAACCTCTCTTTGACAAACATGACCTGAATGACTCAGAATCTCCACAGACAAGGTTGTCAAATGCATCTCTCCATTTCCCGTCATTAATGTCAATGGTAGCCGTTAAACTTCCTCCACAATCCAGCAGGGCAGGACCCGGGGTGGGATACCCTGGGAGAAGCTGCTTCTTGGGAGGAACAGCTGCTGCGGCATCGGAAGGCGCGGCACCGACTTTCCTTTAAGTCCGTGCTTGTCCTGCAGCGCCTGGGGATAGACTATATGTGTGCTTGTCCCAGTTGCTGTAGAGCAACAGCGGGGCGAACACTAGCTGCTGTTGGGACCTCTGCAGCCGCAGGAGTCCGACAGGGCAAGCCGATTACCTGCAATGCCAGCCCATGGCCTATCTAGCCTCGTCCCTGCGGTTGTGCCACGGCTCGAGAGTGGTCTGATTCACCTCCACCAACTGCAGGGAAATGCCCTTTATTACTCTTGGGTTCTTTAAAATTGGTCGCCGTATCCTATGGCAGCCCAGCAGTGTAAGGGTCCTTCTTGTGAGAACGGCTGTCTCTCCTGCCTGCTTTGGCCTCCTTTGCACGTCTAAAAGTCGAACGAGGATTGCCTCAACAACACAGCGACAGTGTGGAAGTGAGCAAGCCACGCTGTGGTGGCCAGGGCACTCAGACCGTCCACCCCAGGAGTGAATTCAGCCCCTTTTTTTCAGGTGACCTAGGCCACCTCGCGTACAGTTGATGTCTGGAGGCCAAGGCCACTGGCTCTTTGTCATAAACAGCCAGCAAGTTTTGCCATGGGGCCATCACCGTGCTCACCCGAAAAAGAGCCATGAAGAGGAAAAAACTGACAGTCCCTTTCATGAAGGTTCTTTCAGGAGGTGCTCTTTTGGATCAGCTACAGAACGTTAGCAAGAGCACGTTTGCTTATTAACCCGGAGACAGGGGGGACTAAATCCACTCAGCTGCAATTCGAACCCACGCGTGCAGAGCACAATGGATTAGCAGTCCATCGCCTTAACCACTCGGCCACCTCGTCATTTGGCATTCTTGCTTTCCAGGTGACCGCCCAGCCAGTTCTGATAAAAGCAAGCAAAATTTAAGCCAGCTAAGTCAACCTGTCTTGCACTACAGCTTGCCCTTACATGTAGGGGAATTAGCTCAAATGGTAGAGTGCTCGCTTAGCATGCGAGAGGTAGCGGGATCAATGCCTGCATTCTCCGCAGGGCTTTCCTTTACTCTCCTCTGTGGTGGGGATAATGGGTGAAAAGCAGCGAGATGCAAGACGAACCTTGGAAGGACGCATTCAACGCGGTGGGAATGTAGTCAGCTGGTGGTGTTATTGGCTCGGATACGGGAGTTTTTTTGTGAACAACTTTTTTGTTAGCTCATGTTGACAGACCAAGCAGAAAATAATTTTACATATATGGTTACATGTAGTAACACTGATTCTGTTTTAAATATAATAATTAAACTTCAATTAATTCATATTTTATAATGTACACAAAACCGTATGCAAACATGCCTATCCATGTGTACATCAACTTAATTTTATATACACATAGATACACCTGCACCTGCGTACATAAACTACACTAACAACTAGATCCACACAATACACATTACCTTATCATATGCCCAGATGTGCCTATATGCACATACACGCATGGGCACATGCACATCCAAATATTAACAATTGGTGATTTTATAATCCTTTATACAATCGTCCTTCATTTACCTCCCTAGTGAGTGATCTACCACCCACCCACAGTTTACCCCTCCCTTCTTCCGGTAAGTGCTTTCACAGTTAGAAGAGCTTCTGACCAGGACCTTATGGTCTTCCCCTTGGCACTATGAGACCGTGCAACAGAAAGCCCTATGTAACAACAGGTACCACCAGTGGTTTAATGGCAGTGTGTGTGGTGGCTTCCACCGCACTACCAGAATTTTCTTTGCAGCAGTTAGGCCAGCAAGCCAAATTCTTTTTTCATGAACAGACATAGGGACCTGAGAATTATCATTTAGCAAACATAGTAGAGGGCAACTTGGAATTTCCTTGTTAAGAATTTCTGATAAAGCTTCAGTGACCTGGGACCAAAAAAGACTGTACATTGGAGCATTCCCAAAACATGTGTAAAGGTACCAATGTAACCTTGTGAACAAAATTGGCAAAAGGGAGATGGTGCTAACTTGACCCAGTATCTAATTACTGGCGTCAATTAAGTTCTATGTACAAATCTTAGGTGAACAGTTTAGTGATTAGGACTTTTTGAAGCTAGTTTAACATTATTTCATACAGTTTTCCAAGCTATTTCAGAAGAGATAGAACTATAATGATTTTGCCAAGTGATTTGAATTGTCATTGGTTTATAAAAGCTTTGCATTATTTGGGAATACAACACTGATACAGTTCCCTTGGTTTTATTAGGGGCCGGGCGGCCTAAGCTGCCAGGACCCTATTGTTATCCTCAATGTTCTTCTTCTTGTTGTTCTTGTTCTTCTTCTTGTGAAGAAATTCTGCTTCCCATGCACGAAAAAATGACCAAACTTTGCACAAAGGTCCAGTCCCATGCCAGATTGCCTCAGCTGCAAAAACAGGCCAATAGTCTTGATGGTGGCACTACAGCAAGCCACTAAAGTTCAAACACTTTTCAATTCATAACAAATCAACCATATGTGCTACAGATCTCTGATGCGAACAATTGGAGTCAATGCAAAAATGGCATTTTAAAACAGTTTTTAAATCAGTTTTTCACACATGGAGCTAATAAATCATTGTTAAAAACAAATGACCAACATCTCCATGCTGTCTAGATGCAATTTGTGTATTTTGGGATTTTTGTCTTAATAACTGAATTTTTGACAGCCGTTTGAAATCTGCCTTTACACGCAAACAGTTGCTGTCTTGCACACAGGTGACTGGCTTAGTCAACCTGTGAAGCTACATGTGATGTTTCCATTTGTCAATTAGCTCAGTGATATAGCAAATGGCTTTTGGTGTTGAAGGTTGTGAGATCAAGCCTCAGCTTGTGCAACATTTCCATATGACAAATCTACCCAAACTTTTCACAAAGGTCCAGTCTTATGCCAGATGTCCTCAACTGGAGACACAAGACAATAGTCCTGATGGTGGCTCTACAGCAAGCCTCTAAGATTCAAAACTTTGAAAATTCATAACAAATCAACCATATGTGCTACAGCTTTGGAACTTTCACTTTGAAATTTGTTTTTCCATGGCATGGATGGCTACTGTCTGGCACCCTGATGCTTGGCTTAGTCAATTTGTGAAGCCACACATGAACTGGCACTTGCCAATTAGCTCAGTGAGATAGAAGACGGACCTCAGTCTCAGAAGTTGTGAGTTGAAGCATCAGCTAAGGCAGAACAGAGATTCTTATGTGAAAGTCCTATGTTCAGGCATCATGCTATGTGGATTAGAGACTACTAAGGGTGAAATAATTATGATCCAGGCAATTTTGCGGAGAGACAGATACTCTTTATCAATACTTTTCCCTGTTATCTCTTGTCTCTTTTCCCTATGCAAAGTCTTTTGTGCCCGAAATTGTGAGTTCAAGCCTCAACTGATGTAAAATGCACATTAGAATGCCATCTTTTTTTCATCTTCTTACACTCTGCTTGTTGCTCAGAATTGCTAATTTTGCCTAAATTTTCCCGGCCCTGACCATTGCTGCGCAGCAGCTATAATTTGTATTGTACGCGCCCAGCCAGTTCTGATAAAAACAAGCAAAGTTGAAGCCAGCTAAGTCAACCTTTCTTGCACTACAGCTTGCCCTTACGTGTAGGGGAATTAGCTCAAATGGTAGAGCGCTCGCTTAGCATGCGAGAGGTAGCGGGATCGATGCCCGCATTCTCCACAGGGCTTTCCTTTACTCTCCTATGTGGTGGGGATAATGGGTGAGAAGCAGCGAGATGCAAGACGAACCTTGGAAGGACGCATTCAACGCAGTGGGAATGTAGTCAGCTGGTGGCGTTATTGGCTCATGCAACAGCCTGAAATCAAGCCAGTGAGCTGACCTTACAGTGCGCCCTAGTTTATAGGGTGTCAGATTCCCAAGGAAGCTTCGTTGGAGGGCAACTTGCCTTGCCTTGACTTGCACGTGGATCCTTGACTATGGCTACGTTTACATGCAGCCAATATTCGGGTTAAGGTCAATATTCCGGTTTCTGAACCATTCGGAATAACCCGTTTACATGCGTGAGCAAACAGGGTTATTCCTGTATACATGGTAATTGTAATCAATTGGGATATCCCGATCAAAACAGCAACGCACGGACAACGTCTTGACGCACGGAGACGGGATGACGACTCCCGAGCCGCCACATTCATGCGTACTGATGCATTTCATGCAACACATCAGATTTTGTTACAACAACATGTACTGAATGGCTGCTCCACCTTAAGGCTCAGAGTAGTGTATTATCAAGGTATTAATTATTTAGGCAGAAAATGTCATTTCAGCACTAACAACATTATAATGAACACATGAACAAGTCGCACGTAGCTTGATCTTCCCTACACTGCCAGGATGATTGATACAAGTTAATTACTTGTGATCTGCCACTGTCTCGCTGAACAGCCTCATAGAAATGATATTTTACCATTCTTCATATTTTATTCTAACGAAATTCGTTAAGGCAAGTCATTCAGTGCTTTTAAAGTCATGATATTAAAGGGGACCTATTATGCTTTTTCCTCTTTTCTGACCGATAAATGTTACAATGTTGGACACTCGTGTTAAACGATGCCACCGCGTCAAATAAACGAGGTTCGTGCATTTGGAAGTGAGCCCCGCGGCCGTTTTGGATGGCTCTGAACGCTCTGTTTTGCCGTGTTTTTTATAACAGGAGGTCGCATTGACGTGAATCCGTGCCTGACTTACTAATATGGAAATGTTCCGGCATAATGCTCTGAGCCTGCCCTCTCCCCCGCTCTGCTTCTGAAGTTGTATCGCTGTGCGCTGCTGCTCTCTACAACGATTTCACAGTGTTAGCACGTTAGCACCAGGCAGAAGTGGATAGAGTTGCTTTTTCACGGCCAGCAAAATAAAAACACCTCTGTGTTTGTCTGTCTACGGCATTTCACACGGACTGTTTGTCAGCATGAGCCAGTTACGAAGCTGTATTAGCCGAAAACGACACACATACACTGCAGAGGTAAACAGGTTATGACAATAACGAGCTGCTCCTACCATTCAGAGACGTCATGAAGTAACCTCTGTTCTGGAGAAACTTCAGGCTGTCCAGTCCAGTCTGTACCTCCAGATCAGATTGGGGATCCAACACATACGGCTGTATTTCAAAACTTGTCATTTTCAAAAGAGTAGAGTGAAGTCCTCATTATGCTGTGCAGAGCCGAACTCCTGCACGGCATAATGAGGAGGCGGGGTTCGGCACCGCTCGGCAGCGATTCGGAAGTCCTCGGGAATGGGCTGGGGGGTGGAGTTAATGAAACACAGTGTTTTTGCCGGGATGAGAGAAGAGGAGCAGAGACAGACATCGTCCTGAAGATCTGCAAAGCTTTGTGTGCGGGTAATCGCATGTAGCTGCTCTATAGGAGTCCAAGACTCAGTACAAAGGCCCGAAAATGAGCATAATATGTCCTCTTTAAGCTGACACGGATCACTTATTTTGCCTGCAGTCAGATGCTGGTGCGCGTCTCCCGCAGGCTGCACGGTGCGTGTCGCGGTGTTAGATACTGTCGGCTTAATAAAGTCAGTGATCACAAGTTAGAATTACATATCATTTAATAAAAAAAAACAACCTTTTATTCACCGTGGTTTGGATTGGATTCTTCAGGAGATTTTAGCGTCTTCTGTGACAGACGGATTTCACTACTGCCAGCTGTTGGAGGTAAATCCGTCCGTATGCTGCATCACTTACAGTATTTAACCCAGAAGTAAAAGTTTTAGTTGACAAAATTAACACTGCTTCTTCCTGTATTCCTGTACTCAAAAGACCAAGATTCCTTGCGAATAGAACATGCGCAGAACACAAATGAATGTTCCTTTCAATAGGGATATCCCGACAGGCGTATACATGACCAAATATTCGGGTTAGAAAAGGAGTAACCCAGGGGTCTTATTCGGGTTTTTAAAAACCGGAATATGAGCATATTCCGGTTTTTCAAAAGGGTTATTGGTGTTTACATGGCCGTGCGCAACCGGGTTATTGCTAATACTCCGGTTATGAACGGGTTATTTGAGTGCATGTAAACGTAGCCAATGCTCTGTCTCTCATCCAAGCAACTTCTTCAGTTGTAACTGATCGGTGGGGTGTCCCAGGGGTTTGACCTCTGTGGGGCGTTATCAAAGCCATTCATAGCGCTCTGTCCCTTGGTGTCCTTGGCTGACGTAATGAGTGGTCGAAAGTCGTCCCTCCGAGGATCTACAGCCGACTCCAGTTGCCCTCAATTCAACATCTCTTTGACAAACATGACCTGAATGACTCAGAATCTCCACAGACAAGGTTGTCAAATGCATCTCTCCATTTCCCGTCATTAATGTCAATGGTAGCCATTAAACATTCCTTTGCTCTCCTCTGTGGTGGGGATAATGTGTGAGAAACAGAAATGAAGTGACATAAATTGCCAATATTATCTACTTGAAGACATTAATTTGTCAGCAATATTACCTCAACACAAGCCCTGACTTGACTTGTGAATGCAGTAAGTGCTACTTGCTGGGGTAGTTTTGCTGACCTCTGAAGCACCAGATTCTGTTCACAACATTTACTGGATTGTTGAATTAATGATCTGCTTCTTTGTAAGGTAATTGTATGAGAGATGCTAGGAACTACAACTGAAGAAATATGTCATTGGAATCAAATCCAGATGGCCTCAAATGGAGACACTGGTGATTCTTGGTACCCATAAGTGCTTCTCTTTGGGGTTGTCTTGGTTGTGACATCTTCTGCAGACGTGTGATACAAAAGATGAGGTCATTGTCAATTAACATCCCTTTAACATTTATAGCAAAAGGTATCAGTTTTGCATGAAAATTACCCAAACACAAGCACTGACTTGAGTTTAAAATGCAGTAAGTGCTACTTGTTGGGGTAATTTTAACTAGTGCTGTCAGGCGATTAAAAAATTGGAGAGATTAATTAATTATGATCTGTAATTAATTAATCTAATTAATCTCTTTTTTAATCTCACCTAAAAATTGCTGAGAAAAGCCCTCAACTTGAGGTATTTTCGTTTAAATTCATTACATTATTGTGGTAAAGGACAAAAGATTGGTATATAACAAAAGAAAAGTGGTTTTATAAAGTCGTGTATTGTTTTTAACAGACTTGAACAGATGCAGTAGCCATTTAGCCATGTTAGCTGTGGCTGCACTCGCGACTGGGTGCTTTGCGTTGATGTGGTGGCTAAACTTGAGCTGCTTCGGTGGTGAGCAAACTCCTTCTTACAAAGAAGGCACATCACTCTACCTTCATCAATGATGCCGTCAGGGCGTTTTTGAAATGTAAATTTCTAAGGGTGTGTAACTCTGACTGAGACCGGTTGGATACGTATCTTGATACATGTTCAATGATACAATATATCTTAGAATTTTTTAAATGACCAACGATTCGGTTCAATACGATTCAGCCTCTGTCATGATACAATTCAATATGATGCAATACATGAAAATGCAATGTGTGAATCTTTAGATTTTGATTCTATTAATGCTACATTTGTAGAGTGATATTAGTTACAAAAAGACATTCAGATATTTTTACTAAATATAATAACAGTAGAGACAGAGAGGAGACATTACAGTGGTGTTAACATCTTATGAATCTCATGTGTAAATGAGATACTGTAGCCTAAATGAGAATCTGAACAATGGTACAATGTTTCTGTCGCTGTTTTCAGCACGGTCTGTTCTGAGCAGATGAAGACGAGACACGGGAGAGAGAGGAGGAGCGCTTGTTTTGCGTGACGCCGCAGCACGCGTTCAGCGAGAGCGGTGCAGGCAGAGGCAGGAGGAGAGAGAAGACGGAGGAAAACGGCACTTCATTGATGCCAAATCTTAAACATATGCGCGTCCTTATGAGATGTATTGATACGCTACAGCTGAATCGATTTTTGTCCGAATCACGTTAAGCTTTTTACCGATACAAGAACAGTAAAGTTAGAGATTAAAAAATAGATTAACGCGATTAAAAAGCATAACGCGTTAACCATGACTGTAATTAATTAATCGCAATTAACGCGATAATATGACACCCCTAATTTTAACTGCTGGAAACAGCTGAATGTAGGGGAGAACACATTTGAGGAAAATCCCTCACATCTTGTCAGATAGTACCACCGGTACATGTTGTGTTCAAAATTACTTCTCTGTGGGATTGTCTTGGTGGTGATGAGTTCCTCTGAAGTATCTCTACAGAGCTTCCTGGAGATTCTAAAAATCACTTCTCAATTTCAGAGTCAAATTTTAGTAGCAGATACAAATGAACTTTTCTAACTCACTGTCTATGACAGTGCTAATTTGGATGTGCATCTGATCAGACTGAAACTTATTCAAGTCTAATTGACCACTCATCAACTGCTAATGGCATGCATGTATATGAGACGATGGTCGTCTGATCATCAGCTACAGTGTCATTGTTTACTTGCCATTGTGGAAAAAGGAGGCGGAGAATTTTGCAGATGGTGGCATTCAGTATTTAAGTTGGACAAAGCTGTGCAACAAACACCACTCCCTCTGCTACTGGGACATTATTTGTTTGGACTTTATTTTCTATTAATATATGTTTTCATATTCAAGCAAATGTATAAAGCTGTAAAAATGAACTCACCAGGATGTGGTGTTGTTTATGGTCACACGTACCAGGTTGCTCTTGTCCAGTATTTCTTTGCAGTCCCTGATTAGCTTTTTGATATGACAGAAAGTCATGACAGTCATTAACTGAAGTATTGCAAATGTTTTCCCTTTGTTGTTCTTTGGTCTATTTCTAGCTTCCCTGTACTCTTTGAAGAGCCTGAGTGCAACACTCTCACTCAGTATTTCCAAGATGGTGCCATGGACGGCTGCTTCGGTGTGTTGGTGCTCAATGTTTTGTCTTGTTTTGTATGTAAACTGTTTCCTGCTGCAATGCCCGAAGCTCTTTCACCAGAGACGAGCTCATGAACATTAGAGCCCCAGCGGATTTATTTCCGACATTTCTCTGTTCATCAGTGGAATTACTACACATTCTGGTCAACGGTGCGCTCACCTTTGTTCATGCAATAAAACGCTAGGGGAGGGGGAGACGTGCTGTAGTACCCCACTACCAGGAATATTTCTCTCCAACGTACGTTCACTGTGCAACAAACTAGATGAACTTCAGCTACTGTTGGGGAAAAACAGTGACTTTTCTTCATCTTCCGTTTTGTGTTTCACAGAGACGTGGCTGTGTGGATCGATACTGGACTCTGGGCTGCAGCTGGCAGGCTTCCAACTCTTCAGAGCAGATCGTGACACAGAACTTTCAGGCAAAGCGAAAGGTGGGGGAATCTGTTTTTATATCAACAATGGCTAAAGGAGAAGTCAAAGGATGGACAAGGTCAGGACACTTCATCCTCTGAGGACCATGAATGCTACACAATTAGACACATTCCTAGATTTTTTTATAAGCCTTAATGTAAACTACATGTTTAGAGTCCAGTCAACATGTACATTTTAATTATAAGGTCAGACAGACTGTATGACAGACACATGACATAGACAGTAAAAAAAATAAATCTCAGTCATAATGTACATACCAGAGAATAAAGAGCATATATGGCCACAAGTGTCAAAGGAAGGCCCATAACAATGGTTATGCATGTCACCACATGCTTGATGAAATTTACTTTTTTGTTATACTCATGGTTCTCGGAGCCAAAGGTGATGTTGCTGTAATTATAGCTCTTGTCCTGTGAGGTGCCATTAATGTAGAAATCTTCCATTCTTCAGGGTGAAACCTGATGTTCAAGAGATCAGGTTATATACAGAGCCAGTTTTTTAACATTGTTCAGTGATAACATAAAGATGTAAGGTGCAAGTTGACACAATATACCATATCTGTAATATAGTAATCAAATGAAACAATGCTGTCTGCTCAGTTTTTATTATAATTTCTTAATATACTGAAAAAATGGGAAATAGCAGGTATTCAATTTTACACAATAGAAGTTAAAGTCTATGTAAAGTAGCAATAAATGTGTGTTCTGAGTTTGTCACACCACAGAAACCTGTGTTATTAATCACCCAGCCAAATCTGAATGATTAAAAAAACACTAAGCATATAAAATTAGGTCTCAAAATAATGAAAAAATGATCAGTTTTCTCTGCTATAAAACGCTGAGGGCATGTTTGCTGGAGGTGCTGAAACCCCGCCCACACGTCCGTGTCTTGTACAAGGAGGAGACAATGGTTGCTAACGCTGGCAGCCTCATTGTACTGACCAAGCCCTACTCGTTCAAGCCACCAGAGCCAGACACTGACCTACATGATGATCAGCCTTGTTCCTCAGTCTGCATCAGAATGGTCATTTATTTATTCCATTTATAAACACACAAGGCAACTTTTACTCTCTTTGGTGTGCATATAATCCCGCCAGCATCGCCACCCGCGGAATAATGACGAGACCACAGATGCGTCGAAGTAACACAAGTGGAGCAGACAGTGACTGTTGGTCGAAGGGAACCCCAGGCCCACGGAAGATCTCGCGAGAGTGATCATTTTAACATCATAATGAACAACATACAACAATCTCACGATTTCACAAATCCACCGTTCCCTTCCAGACGTGACTGAAGAAAAGTGTTTCAGGGTTCCCCAAACTCTATAACACAACATTAAAAGCAGACAATGATCTCGCCAGTGAACATTATGCATGGTGAAATGTGAACAGTCAGGTTGGGTCATAAGTTTTGTGAATCATATAGTTTATGAACTTAAGCTACTTCCAGAGCTAATGTTAGCTAGCTGTTTGTATATCAGGCAGACAGGTCGTAGCAGTTGTGGTGCTGTGCTTTGCCTCTCTGCACCCTACCTCGCGGTGAGTCTGGGATTAATTTCTTATCATATGAAGGCCCCTTAAAGCTGTAGTATACGATTTGAGAATCAGTTGAGAAAGATTTTGAAAAAAGCATCCTGCCCACACACACTCACCCCTCCCCTCTGTGCTCCTGTGGACACTCCCAG
>JAJHUR010122722.1:1459-17343 GCA_027495735.1 Lutjanus campechanus | reverse complement strand
GGTCTCTCTCCAGTGTGACGTCGCAGATGAACTGTAAGCACAGTCTGAGAACGAAATCTCTTCTCACAAAGGTTACAAGTGAAGGACGGGACTGTAATTTTAGAATGATTCACGCTCTCTTCTGATGGCTCCTCATTTGTATGCGGATCCAGATGTTCCTTCACTCCTTCTACTGAGCATCTGGGTGGCTGGAAGTTGGCTTCATCAGCTGTTTCTGTGAACAGGAAACAGGAAAATTAGTGATGAATTCTGTCAACTGAGTCTATATGCAAGTGAAGCATCTGTCCCAGTATGAACAAGAAACTGAGATAACTGTTACACAGTTGATCCTCAGAAAAAAGAAAAGAAAATGATTCAGTAAAAACACGAGTAGCTTCATTGCAAACACTTGCACTGGATGTTTTCCGATTATCCAGAAAATCATGTACAATACAAGAGATACTTACCATCGCGAACCATCACCAGCTCATACTCGTCCAGCCGAGAGTTTGGATTAGTTTCAATGGAACTGTCGTCAGTCTCTTCATCATCCTCACAAATGTCCTCTTGCTTTATTCTCTTCTGACTGATTTTTTCATCAACATGATCTTCAGGTGCCACCCAAGTCTGTTTAGATGCGAGCGTGGAGAGAATAGTGTCTGACATGAGGGTGAATTCACCTGAGAAACAGAAAAAAATATTCATGTTAGAGGTGGAATTCCACGTAAAAGGCACAAGACTGGTGCTGGTTGCTTTATCATAAATGTCATGGTTATCTGTTTTTATTTTAGGCACTTTTGTTGCATTTTATGAATGTATTGTGCTAGAATATAAAGTATTATTATTATTGTTGTTGTTATTGTTGTGCAAAACATCACCCATGGCTTGGGTGATGTCTTGCACCCAAGCCATGGGTGTGTACATAGCAAATGTTTGTGAATATTTCTTTTATCTTAACACATGGGTGAGCACTCTGGTGGCAGTGACATCTTATTCAAACTCAGCTGCCATTTCAGGCTCCCACGAGAGCAGCTTGGTCTGCCTGGTTTCCACACAGTGTGTCTTACAGTGAACGCCATTACAATCAAGGTAAACTGATGATGCCTTGCCTGTGTGGTGCATATTTAGCCACATGTTTTGTGTGAGTATCAACACAGACCTCTGAGCTCTGTCCCTGTACACATGGAATTAGTAACTGTTTGGAGAGATAGTCTCTTCAATCAGAGAACCAAAGTTACATTGTAACCACACGTCACGAAAAAAACAACATCGAATTACAACAGATTCTTACTTTTAGTCAGCTTTTGCCGCTCTTGTTGGGTATTAGATGGTGAGAGGGATTGGAAAAGGGATTGACAAAAGCAAATTTAAGCATGTTGACTTTAATTATAATTCTTACTTTTAGTCAGCTTTTGCCGCTCCTGTTGGTTCTGCAAAATCCTCTTCAGGTCTTCAGGGTCACAGGCAAACTGCTCAAAGTCACAGTCAAGGGAAGAAATGTCAAACATGGAGAATACCTGAAAAAGAAGAATGGACACATTTTAAACACATACTTTATCGAATGTTCGTGAAGACAATAATCATCTTCTTTACAATGTGGATCTATATTTGATGAAGTGATGCTGAGGAAAAAGCCATTTTAGCTTTTGCAGTTCTGTGATTCAAAAATATTTGATGTATCGAATATATATTTGAATAAAAATGAATGTACGATATCGCAGATGATCATATTGTCATAGTTAAGTTCTCAGTGTTTCTGTAGGTTGTTGCTGAGGGGTAGTTTGAGTTTTCTGCCACAGAAAAGAAACAGAAAGTTACAGCATCTTTTTACACTCTTCACAGCAGAGTTGGTCAATTCTATTTGAACATTTCCGGCATGTTATTCTAAAGAAAATGTGTCTATCAAAATATATATTGTATTTTACAGAATATTGAGATATTATTTAGCAGCCATATTTCCCAGCCCTACCTAGTAATATTTCAACAGCCATTTGGTGACAGAGTGGGTGTAAGGTCAGCTGTTTGGACAGTTTCGCTTCACACTGCTGCCTACCTGTGAAAAACTTGGTACTGGGAGTAACTCTTCCAGTCGGGTGAAGAATTCCCACACCAGAATCTGCAGCTCTGTATCAAAACGTGCTCCATACTGTACTGGGAAGACCTCCTTTGACACAAAATAAATATATAAACATTAAACATCATCACATAACTAATATATAGAGGATAAACAAATAATGTTGGGGTAAAACTAACCTTGTAAAAATGTTCCTTTTCAGATTGATCTCTCAGCAATGTTTGAACCAACTCCACAAATGCTGACTTTGAAATCTCCACCTCTCCATCTTGGTCCTGTCATGAAGCCGAGGGGGAATTTTTTTACATGCACGTTTCATCAGTTTTCCATTCAATGGTTTATTATAAGATAGTAAACAAAATAGTTCAGGAAAAAAAAATACTAAAGACTATGGCAATTTGGCTTATTGTTTCCAATACGTAGTAAGTATCTGAAGCCACTCATACATTTTTGGCATTGTGTCCTCATGTAATGTAATGCTGCTTACCTCATCATGCATGTGGTTTGCTGTTGTCTGCTGGAAACTGTTGAGAGGATCCTGCACAGCTTTACAGTCAACTTCATCTGTCCTCTTTAAGACTTCAAGGATGAGCTGAAAAACACAAGTGAAACTTTATTCTTAACTTCCAAAATAAAACTTTCATTTTGACAGACTAGAAATAACAGCTTTACTTATTTTGCTTATCTTATTAGGAAGGCTTCACTTGGTTAGTTTAATACCCACATTCACTCACCCGAGCCCTCAGTCCCAGGATTAGCTGAGTCTTTTGTTTGTAGTTCAGAAGCTCTGGAACCATCTCTGTCACTAACATGATGAATTCGGCCAGTTTATCGTACTGGTCGACATTTCGGTCCTGCGTCACCTGCCACATACAGGCTGACATCAACCTCAGTGGAGGAACCAGGAGGCGCAGGGATGACAGAGGAAGATGAAGATCTAATAGTGGATGCAGACAGGGAAACAAATAAACAAAGTTTTTAACTTGTTCACTCTCAAAACATAAAGTGTATGGATACACAATAATATATTTTTAATGCAATAGCATCTTTGACAATTACATTACACTTTCTGACACATTCAGAAACTCTCTCAAATACGTTCACACGTACAGGGTGAAGACATCTGATCGTCCACAGTGCAGATATTCAGTGTTGCCTTGTCAACTGCTGTACATTCGGCCCCGTCATCCTTAAATAAAGAAAACTGTAATTTTAATAAGGCTGCCCTATAAACTCTGCTATGTAGCAAATGAGCTCCTGTAGAACAAAGACAAACAGACAACTAGAAGTGATAATAAATATAAAACCATGAATACGCCATGCTTGTGAAAAAGGTACTAATAGCATTCATTCTACTAATTCTAATCAATATTTATAATCCTGTAAACAAGTAACGTATGGAACCAGGATACAGCTCCACTGAGGGATGCACAATATATATTGTATAATTACAACTGTAATTATAATATATATTGTATAAATTACTTTTATTGGTATTTTAAATGCAACATTCCACAATTGTACATTGTCAGATTGTTTGTAAAATTCTTTGTGAAACTATAGTTGTTGATTTAAAAAAAAAATTGTTTTTATAGTCGTGTGTTGAATAAATTACATATTTATAACAATACAGTATTTACTTATATTGTGCCATGACTAGCAAGAAATGCACCTTGAATAGTTTAAGAATTCCTCTGCATTTTAACATTGTTGGAAATGCTTAGGATAATGTATAATTCAACAATGCTGTTCTAGCATTTGTAGAAATTTTAATGCAGAAGTGTGACATATACCTTTAAAATACAAATATGTGGGATTATCAGCTATGTTGTCAGTGTCTGCCACTAGAAACACTGGTTATCGGTATCGGCTGAAAAAATCCATATCGTGCATCTCTTGCTCCACTCAAACATGGCGTGTGAATTTCTGGACTTATTTGTTTTCATATCGCGACATGGAAAGAGTTGTTACAAAGTTATTTTTCTGTTTTGTTACGTGGTCCATCTCTGTCAGTTATTGCAAGAGAACATGTTGACATTAGGGAGTGGAAGTAAAGCACAGCAGGCTGCCTGCAACAGTTAGTAAACACAGACATACCGCCAAACTTTGCATTTGTGTACTTTGCTGTAGCTTACCTCAAACTGGAAACTGCTGTCCGATTCTCGATGTCTGGTGAACTGGGACAGCCAGCCCAGCTCCATTAGAATCGGCGGGAGCATTCTGTATTTACCCGGATTGCCACTCTTTGCCTGGGTCTTTTTTTTCGCTTTCACGAAGCGGTCCCGCATATTTTTCCACATTTTGCGACAAACTCCCTCATCCTTTCCCAGCGAGGCGGCTATCTCTTTCCACGAATTAATGCCCATCTGACTGTCCCTGTGCTCTTTCAATGAAGAGTCGTACAGATGTTTATGAAGGCGAACCTGTTCGGCTAGTCTTGTTTGGAAGGAGTCCATGTTGAAATGTAAATCTCTGCGCGTGCAGTGGAACATTAAAACATCCGGTTCATATCCTTCAAAACAAAAGGACTACTTCTACAACGTCTTAATTTGGCATGAATCACATGTCAAAATTCTCCTCCTGGCCTGTACCTAATCCTTTTAACATATAGTATTTTGTTCTTTTAGTGGGTAGACACCAAATAATAGTGCGTTGAGACAATATTATTAATTATCATTATTACTAATGATGGTCAAATTCTTCGGTTTTATTCTGAAGGCGTGAAACGCATAATCCTCTGGTTGCTATGGAAACGCAGGTGCTCAGTTGACAGTTTTCAAAATAAGATTTCAGATTAAAACGCCCGCGTTTACATGTAGTTAAACATCTGTCTTCTGTCATTTTAACTATTGTGAAAACAGATTAATTGGAATTTAATATAAAATGCATACATTTAATATTATACTTCCTTTTTAAAAAAATGCACAAATTTGAAAACTGTTGAACGAGGAGAAACTAAAGTTATATAAATTTTGTGAAACAGCTACAACAAATTCTTGATCATACTAAATTCGGAATTAAATTCCACACTATAACTCTTTTGTTTCACCATTTACGCTCAATTTATGAAAGAAGACAACATTTTATTGACAGCAAACATGTCAAATTTTACAAATACAGTAAACTGTTACCAACGTACTTCGTTGTCTGTGGGGAAAGAACCCGGACTACCTCGAGAAATCTCACAATTTTTTGAGTTCTTGAGTTAGAAAACACTTTATAAACTTTGTGAAACGCTGTTCACAACAAATCCGTAATTATCTGGATTTCATTGTCAATTTGGCAAATGTTCTGTTGGTTACCACTGTTGGTTAAAAACGACACATTTGATCTCTGTAAACAGAAATGATATAGAAATGTCAAAGTAACTTACTCACTCTATGCAGATATATCGGCGATGTATGTCTGTCGATAAATGAAAAGAAATTAAGTACAGAATGCAATAGATGTTTTATGAAAGAAAGTCACCATTCTATAATTTGTTTAGCAAAGAATAGTAACAAGTTTATTTCGTAGCTGTAAATCGTCCTGTCCAGCACATTTCTGGTCACAATTATTGAAAAATAAATAAACTTAAGGGAAACTTATCAAAAATGTAAAAAAAAATTAAATCAGGGTGATCTATGATTATCATGTCTGACACCCAAATATCAATACCGGTCTAATTCTTCGATTTCTACTAATCTGGGTAAAATTTACACTCGGACTTAGACCGGCCCGCTCATTCACACTCTTTCAGTACAATGGATCAGTATTTCTCAGTCATACATGTGCAGACAAATGTCTGTTTACTATCTCTCACACTTCTGAGTACTCCTCAGTGTTGGCATTTTTGTCAGAACATTTTACTGATTTACATTTTTTATCTCAAGGATTACCTTCACCTTAACATAACTCTACACTAGTGTTGGGCTATTTGTATTTTCACATACTTACTTGTGCTTCAATAATAATAATGATAAACATTTTTATGTTCTGTAATAATAATAATAATAATACAAAACATGACACGCATTTACAGTATATACATAAACGTGTAATATTCAAGAGTCCCAAGCCCATATTTACATATACACACATGGTAGTGATTTGATGATGTAAAGATGCACCAAAACAGTTTGTCTTGACATAGAAACAAACCAGGCTTTCATCCATCACTGAAGTAAACATGCCAACAACCTGTCTCTAAAAACAGTGTGCTAAAGGTTTTTGTGGACCTTGAGATGTATTTTCAAATTGGATTTTTCAGAAAACCTCTTGTGACACGTTAAACACTGGTGAGGTTTCTCTCCTGTGTGTGTCCTCATGTGTTTCTTCAGGCATGAACTACCGGGGAACGCTTTGTCACACCGTGAGCAAGCGTATGGCCTCTCTCCTGTGTGGTATCTCCGATGTACTGTTAATCCTTCAGATGTCCGGAAACTTTTTCCACACATTTCGCACTGATAAGGCCTCTCTCCTGTGTGAGTCCGTGAATGCACCAGCAAGGACCCGGAGCTACAAAACGACATACCACATGTGCTGCATAGGTATGGTTTCTCTTTCATATGCGTCCTCAGGTGCACAGTGCGTGTAGTCGACTGTGTGAATTTCTTGTCACAAAGAGGACAGGCATACGGGCGCTCACCAGTGTGAGTGCGCACATGAGCCTTTAAGACGTCCTTCTTCGTGAACTTCCTGTCGCAGTACGAACAGGCAAAAGGCCTCTCTCCGGTGTGACTACGCACATGAATTCTAAGAACATGCTGAGAACTAAATTTCTTCTCACAAAGATTACAAGCAGCAGCAGGGACTTTAATTTTAGAGTGATTAATTTTAGTGTGATGAGTAATGAAATGTATTTTCAGGTCTTTTTTATATTTATATGACTTGTCACACTGAGTGCACTTAAATCGCCGTACTGAAGAGTTCTCCCTGACATTGACTCTGCTTCCTGTTACTGACAGGTTCGTGCTCTCTTCTGATGGTTCCTTGTTTCTACTCAGATCCAGCTGTTCCTTTACTCCTTCCACTGAGCATCTGGGTGGGTGGAAGGTGGCTTCACCAGCTGTTTCTGCCAACAGGGAACAAGAGAATTAGTGATAAATTCTCACAACAGAATCTACATGCAAAGTGAAAGGTTCAACCTAGCATGACCAGTGCGAAGCTCATCTTTACACTTCCACAGGTAATCCTAAAATCAAATTTGAGTTATTCTGATGCTGTGAAAATGATTCAATAAAAAAACACCAGTATAATCAATGCAAACACTTGCACTGGATTAGGAATATTTTTTCAGATTATCCAGAAAATCATCTACAGTACAAGACGTGCTCACCATCATCACCTGCTGCACCTTCATAACATGGAGAGTAAGTGAGTGGTGACAGCCTGTACTCATGCAGCCGTGCGTTTGGATTTGTTTCAATGGAGCTGTCATCAGTCTCTTCATCTTCCTCACAAATGTGTCCTTGCTTGCTGCTTTTCTGTTCAGACTTTAATTGACTGATGTTTTGATCAATATGATGTCCAGATGCCACCAAAGTCTGTTTAGATGCAAGTGTAGAAAGAATAGTGTCCGACATGAGGGTGAATTCACCTGAAAAAAAGAGATAACATTCTTGTTAGAGCTGAAATTCTGTGTAAAAAAAGTGGTTAATAGGCAGGAATGAAAATTGAAATTGGTGTCATTCATAAGAGAAGGCGTAAAAAATGTATTATCTTCCTTTCACCCATAGCACAGGTGGCACTGATACCACATTTTCACTCACCAATTATTTAAGAAAATAAAAACTGGTACTCTGTATTCCCAACTAAAGTCACTGTAATTCTAAATTCTAAGGTAAATGCAATGGAATGCATGATGGGTATTAGATGGTCAGAAGGGAATGGCTAAAGCAAATTTTATCACTGAAAAAGGTGACTCCATGCACCTTGGCTGTGAGGGGGAGAAATAAGATACCAAATGTTACTAGATTCTTACTTTTAGTCAACTTTTGCCGTTCCTGTTGGTGCTGCAAGATCCTTTTCAGATCCTCAGGGTCAGCGACAAACTGCTCAAACTCGCAGTCAAGGGAAGAAATGTCAAACATGGAAAATACCTGGAAAAAAAAGAGTGGCCAGATTTAAAAAAGAATAAGCTTAAACATATGTTTGTAAAAACGTGTGCTTCTTCATTCAACAATATTCTTTACTACGTGGATCTACATTTGCAGTTCTGGTATCTGGAAACATTTTTACTGCTACTAGCCATTACTACACCAACCATGGAACCATGTCAGCGTCAATGATTTAAGTAATTCCCTTGTTGGACAGCTATCATTTGGGGATTGAGTGGTTGGAGGGTCAGATGGGTGGACAGTTTCTCTTCACCCTGTTGCCTACCTGTGAAAAACTTGGTACTGGGAGTAACTCTTCTAGCCGGGAGAAGAATTCCCACACCAGGATCTGCAGCGCTGTATCAAAACGGGCCCCATACTGTACTTTGAAGACCTCCTTTGACAGGATGAAAAAAATATAGACATGAAAAATCATGTATTGAATAAACAAAGGATAAACAAATCATTTCACAGACAGACACACAAGACAGATGCACACGTTGTTGGATTTAAAAATGTTGTGGTCAAACTAACCTTGAAAAAATGTTCTTTTTCAGATTGGTCTTTAAGTAATGCTTGAACCAACTCAACAAATGCCGACTTTGAAATCTCCACCTCTCCATCTTGGTCCTATCACAAAACCAAGGAGACGTTTATTTACATGCATGAATCACCAGTCTTCTATTCAAATGTCTCTCTAACATAAAATAAGCAGTTATGAATTTCTGCTTCTAAATCTGATAACAAAATAAATAAATAAATAAATAAAAAATCTGGGTGTTTGTTCTCTCTGTCTGTGGCAGACAGCCCGACAGATAAATGACATCCATTAAAGTTTCCTACCTCTTCATGCATGTGGTTTGTGGTGCTCTGCTGGAAACTGTTAAGATGATCCTGGATGGCTTCATAGTCGACCTCATCAATCCTCTTCAAGATTTCAAGAGTGAGCTGAAAAACAGAGTGAAACCTTTAAGTGGAACTTTCATAATAAACCTAATGTTTCAATTTGTCAGACTAAATAAAAACAACTTAAGATGTAAGACCTTGCATCCAAATGCAGAATCTTTAACATTAGAATAACAAAATCTTAACTAGCAAGGCTGCATTTGGTTACGTGTTTATCTTACAAGTTTTGGATTTATTTATTTTTTTCTGATTATAACTTACACATTTTTCCCCAAAATGATTTCAATTATAATTCTGTGCATCCCCGTGGTGATAGAGTGTTTGGGATGATTTTGCACTTTTGAAGATGTAGAAGCCAACACTAAGTCTGCAATGACTTGCACTATGTAGTGTAATCATCACAGACCCAGCTGGCTTTTCTCAACTCCACTTTGACTTCTTTCCCTCCACAGATAAAAGAAGAGGAGCAAATGCCCAAAAATAGTCTTAATACCATCATTCACTCACCCGAGCTCTCAGTCCCAGGATTAGCTGAGTCTTCTGTTTGTAGTTCAGAAGCTCTGGGACCATCTCTGTTGCCAATGTGACAAATTCAGCCAGTTTGTCATACTGGTCTACATTTCGCTCCTGGGCCACCTGCCACATACAGGCTGACATCAACCTCAGTGGAGGAACCAGGAGGCGCAGGGATGATAGAGGAAGATGAGGATCTAACAGAATATGCAAGAAGTGAAGCAAATAAACACCAAGTTATTAACTTGTACAAGGCTCAAAATTTTAAGTATATACTGTAGATGCATAACAATATATTTATCATGCAGACACTAGCATCTTTAACAGTTATATTACATTTTCCAAAACATTTAACCACGCCTTACTCTGAAATAAGGAGGATATATATTACAATAACTACAGTAAATATGCAGCTAGAATTCAGGAATCTTACAACAACAGTGCATCCAGTGTATTTTTATTTGATTCCATTAGAAAGAAAAGATTAATGGGTAGCATTTGGTCTCTGATTCACTCTCAGAACTATCAAGAACCATTTAACATCGGTAAATGTAACATATAATCTCTCTCAAATGTGTCCACACGCACCGGGTGAAGACATTGGATTGTCCAGGGTGCAGAAATTCAGTGTTGCCCTGTGAATTTCTGTGCATCCTGCGCCGTCATCCTTTAAGAAAAATAAAAAGAAACCACTGTGATTATGAGGCTGCCCCATCAATATTAGTATGTAACAACTCCCACAGATCAAAACAAACCAAAACAAGCAGAAGTGATAACAAATATAAAACACTGAATCTGTTACAGTGAGTGTCAATAACACCTATTCTACTACTTATAAGTAGCAGATTCAAGACTTTATACAAATAGCATACAGAACTGGGATACAGTTCAATTTAGGGATGCACAATATTTATCAGACCAGCTATTGAACATTTATATTATTATATTTTATATTCCAATAATGATGTTGTAGCCAGTTAACAGAGCCATTAATACAAATTGCTGCATCAATACACTCCAATACAATAATTAATTATTCTCAGGTGTGCATGAAGTACAGATTATGTGATCTTCTTTTTAAAGTACAAAATACAAGATGTTAAAGTATCGGTATCGGACATGACAAGCAGGTAATTATCGGTATTGGGGGATTCATATCGTGCATACGTAGCTCCACTCAAACATGGCGTCTTCTTTCTTAGTGTAAATTGTTTACGTTGGTCTGTACATCAGGACATGGAGATAGTTGTGAGAAAGGTATTTTACTGTTTTGGTGTGTGGTCACTTTCTGAGAGTTTGAAACACGCGGACAGGACCACTGAAGCTAAACTAGAGAGAGTGGAAGTACTGTATAAATAAGAAAGTGGGCTGTCTCCATCAGTAGCAGACGCCGAGGCACCGCCAAACTTTCTATTTGTTTACTATAATTACTATCACTTACCTCAAACTGGAAATTGTTGTCCGACTCTCGATGTTTGGTGAACTCAGACAGCCATCCCAGCTCTGTCAGAATCGGTGGGACCACTCTGAATCTACCCAGTTTGCTACTCTTTACATGGCTCTTTTTTTTTTTCGCTTTCACGAAACGGTCCCTCATATTTTTCCACATTTTGCGACAAAGTGCCTCATCCTTTCCCAGCGTGGCGGCTATCTCTTTCCACGAATTCAGGCCCATTTGATTGTCCTTGTGTTCTTTTAATGAAGAGTCGTATAAATGTTTATGAAGGCGAACCTGCTCGGCCAGTCTTGTTTGAAAGGAATCCATGTTGAAATGTAAAGTTCAGCGCTTGCGGTAGAATGATATTAAAACATCCGGTTCGCATCCTTCAAAACAAAAGTACTTCCGCCACAAAATTATTTAGGCACGACTCACAAATTAGAATTCTCCTCGTGGCCTGTACCCAATTCCATTGTCACTTAGTAATTTGTGCTCTGTTTAGGCGGGTGCATACCAAATTATAGCTCTGTAAGTCGAGAAAATGTTATTAAAATAATGGTGAAATTCTCTGTTTTATTCTGAAGGCATCAGATGGATGATAGAAGTCTTGTAGTTGCTATGGAGACGCAGGTGCTCAGTAGCTTGGCCCGGTGATCAGCAGTTTTCAAAATAAGATTTCAGCTCAAAGTCCGTGTCAAAATGTGGCTAAATATCTATCGTTATTGTTTTTCTAAACGTTTTGAAAAGCATATTATTTGAAATGTAACCGCTTGTTTTTGTCTTGTTTTATAATGTGAGGTGCCCTTTTGTGCAGTAGATGGAAAGTATGTCTTGAAAAAACTAAATGTATGAATTCTGGCGCATCTACGACTTAATATATTGAACATATTCAATTTCAAAATTTAAGTTAAAATATGTGCTTAATATTTGGCATACACATTTATTAGGGTCATATGCACTATAAACCCTGTGGAAAGAAGCTCATATGTGGAACAAATACATGAGTTTATTTGTTCACTGATTTTAACTCTCTGAAGTAGAGCACGACTAATAAATCCACTGAAGCTCAGAAATGCCAAAAATATGTTTTGAAACATTGTCACTATTTTATAGTTTGTCCAACAGAAAGTAGTGCCAAATTTATTTCCAACATGGGTGCATTTTAAACCCAGATTCAGAAACATCTGCTCATTTTTAACCATTTCTCGCACATCCGTAACTACTTCACACACATACAGACATGCCCCAATGCTGGTACATTTTAAACATTAGGTACATTTCCATATACTCCAAAGTGTAACATTTGAGTGTCCCATTTCCATACTTACAGACATATTTAGATACATACATGTTAGTGATTTAATGATATGAACAGCATAAACAGGATTTCATCTATTACTTTAGATACAGCACACATGCTAATGCACAATCTCAAAAAACAGTGTGCTAAAGGTTTTTGTGGACTTTGAGATGTATTTTCATGTTGGATTTTTGTG
This sequence comes from Lutjanus campechanus, assembly GCA_027495735.1. NCBI lineage: Eukaryota > Metazoa > Chordata > Actinopteri > Lutjaniformes > Lutjanidae > Lutjanus > Lutjanus campechanus. The sequence continues at coordinate 4,860 of JAJHUR010122722.1, read as the reverse complement.
AAAACGTCTTGTGACATGTTAAACACTTGTGAGGTTTCTCTCCTGTGTGTGTTCTCAAGTGCTTCCTCAGGCCTGAACTACTGTGGAATGATTTGTCACACTGCGAGCAGGAATATGGCCTCTCTCCTGTGTGGAATCTCCGATGTACTGTCAATTGCACGGCTGTGGCAAAGCCTTTTTCACAAGAATCACACTGATAAGGCCGCTCCCCTGTGTGAGTCCGTGAATGCACCAGCAGGGCCCCGGAGCTACAAAAGGACATGCCACATGTGCTGCAGAGGTATGGTTTCTCTTTCATATGCATTCTGAGGTGCACGGTGCGAGGATACAACTGTGTGAAAGTCTTGTCACAAAAAGTACAGGCATACGGGCGCTCACCAGTGTGAATGCGCACGTGGGACTTCAGGACGGCATTTGTCAGGAACCTCTTGTCACAGTACGAGCAGCCAAACGGCCTCTCTCCACTGTGACGTCGCAGATGAACTGTGAGTAAAGCCTGAGAACTAAATCGCTTTTCACAAAGGCTGCAAGCGTAGGATGGGACTTTAGGTTTAGAGTGAATGAGGAAATGCTGATTCAGGTCTTTTTGACTTTTATATGACTTGTCACACTGAGTGCACCTGAATGGCCGTATTGAAGAGTGAACGACGTGATGTTTTTTCAAGGAGGAACGAGATGCAAAAGTCTTGCCACACTCCAGGCAGGTGTTTTCATTGGGTTTTTGGGGGTTTTCGCTGAACGGAAGAGAGACATTGCTCTCTTCTGATGGCTCCTTGTTTCCACTGAGATCCAGATGTTCCTTCATTCCATCCACTGAGCATCTGGGTGGCTGGACAGCAGCTTCACCAGCTGTTTCTGCCAACATAAAACAAGAGAATTATGAAAATAAATTATAAATGATAAATTTACTCAGCAGAATCTATATGCCAAGTGTTGAGTTTGTTCACAACCAACACTTGCACTACAGTAAGAATATTTTTCAGGTTATCCAAAGAACACAGATGCTCACCATCATCTGCCACACCAGCTTCTACTGAACATGGAGAGGCAGTGAGTGGTGACAGTCCGCACTCCTGCAGCTGAGAGTTTGGATTGGTTTTAACAGAACTGTCATCAGTCTCTTCATCAGCTTCATAAATGTCTTCCTGCTTAATTGTCTTCTGTTCTGTCATCACTTTGCCGTCTACAGCTCCCCCATCCATCTTTTGATCAATATGATTTTCGGATGATGCTGAAGTCTGGCTAAATGAGAGCGTAGAGAGAATGGTGTCTGACACGAGGGTGAATTCACCTGAGAAAAAGAAATAACATTCATGTCAATAGTGAAATTCCATGTAAAACTACTGCCACAATAAATAGATATTAAAGAGAATTTCAATATAGAATACTGGAAATACTGAAATTCTTGTGTCAGTATTGTGTCAAAATCACTGTCATTCTATATTCCTTAGTAATTATGATAGATTAAATGTTGGGTATTGGATGGTGAGAGGGATTGGAAAAGGGATTGACAAAAGCAAATTTGAGCATGTTGACTTTAATTATAATTCTTACTTTTAGTCAGCTTTTGCCGCTCCTGTTGGTTCTGCAAAATCCTCTTCAGATCTTCAGGGTCACAGGCAAACTGCTCAAACTCACAGTCAAGGGAAGAAATGTCAAATATGGAGAACACCTGAAAAAGAAGAATGGGCGCATTTTAAACACAAAGTTTATTTAATGCTTGTAAAGACAATAAACATCTTTACAATGTGGATATATATTCAATGTAGTGATGCTGAAGAAAAGGCCATTTTTGCCCCTGCAGTTCAGTGATTTGGAAACATTTTTACTGCTACTAACTAATAGCCAAAACTGTGGAACAATGGCAACAAACTAGACATAATTAATCAGCTAGCATTTGGGGACTGGGTGGATGGAAGTTTCATTTGGATGGACAGTTTCTCTTCACCCTGTTGCCTACCTGTGAAAAACTTGGCACTGGGAGTAACTCCTCTAGTCGAGAGAAGAATTCCCACACTAGGATCTGCAGCGCTGTATCAAAACGTGCTCCATACTGTACTTTAAAGACCTCCTTTGACAGGGTAAAAATACATAATAAACAAGAAACATCATCATATATCAAATACAGTGAAGATAAACACATCATTCTACAGACAGATACATAAGGTAGATGCATATAGATGCATAGAGAAATATTAACGGATGAAACCTTTTTTAAAACCTAGAAAACTCACCTTGAAAAAATATTCTTTTTTAGATTTGTCTCTCAGCAATGTTTGAACCAACTCCACAAATGTTGAATTTGAAATCTCCACCTCTCCATCTTGGTCCTGTGATGAAGCCCGGGGAAAGTTTTTACATGCATGTATCATCTTTCAATTCAAATGTCTTCCCTACTTAAAATGAACAGATTATAATAAGATAATAAAAATAGATGTTTCAGGGCAAGCAATACATAAAGACTATACTGGCTGAGGGCATAAAAACGATGTCTCTTTCTCTGGCAGATAGCCAGACAGGTAGATGACATCCTGTCATTAACGATGCCTACCTCTTCATGCATGTGATGTGTTGTTATCTGTTGGAAACTGTTCAGCTGATCCTGGATGGCTTCACAGTTAACTTCATCCGCCCTCTTTAAAACTTCAAGGATGAGCTGAAAAACACAAAATGAGACGCTCATGCTCAACTTCCAAAGTAAAATTAATGTTTAATTTTGAGGGATCCTTCATCAAATGCAGAATGTTGAATAAAAAAGTTACAATAACAGTCGTTTTTCAGCAAGGCTGCATTTATTAATTTATAAAGCAAGTCTGAACAAAGCATGCAAGCTGTTTTGGGTGTTTTACATGCATAAATTATGTTGTGTGGGTATGTTTCTGCATCCAGAGTGCATGATTTGATAGCACTGTAGCACTTTACTCCCCTAACAGAGGACCAACACATAGCTGATCTGCTGCTTTCTTTGGCAGTTCAATCGACTGAATCACACAGCCAACAGCCTTGCCACTGTGGAGGGATTATTTGGTAATCTCTACATTTTTAATTTAGCTATGGAAATTCCATTTTATTTGTATAGCCTTACTCATTGTCTCAATGTGCTTTACAAGCCAGCAGTAAGCCTGTAATAGTTTGCACTTTCTCGTGTAAATCATCACAGGACCAGTTGGCATTTGTCTTGTAATCTCTCAACTCCACTTTGACTTCTTTCTCTCTCTCTGTCAACAAATGTCTTAATACCCACATTCACTCACCAGAGCTCTCAGTCCCAGGATTAGCTGAGTCTTCTGTTTGTAGTCCAGAAGCTCTGGGACAATCTCTGTCACCAACGTGATGAATTCAGCCAGTCTGTCATACTGGTCTACATTTCGCTCCTGGGTCACCTGCCACATACAGGCTGA
>JAJHUR010122717.1:1109-12644 GCA_027495735.1 Lutjanus campechanus | reverse complement strand
CAAAATACCATAATATAAAAGGGTTCTTAGTAGAAACTCCTGTGTGGGTTCTCGATAAAATCTTTGGAATATAAATGGGCTCTTGGCAGAACCCCACAAGTGGCTTCTTGATAAAATCCGTTGAATATAACAGGGTTCTCTGTAGAACCCCCTTGGTGGGTTCTATATAAAACTCTTGGAATATAAATGGGTTCTTGGTAGAACACCCTTAGCGAGTTCTAGATGAAACTTTTGGATTATAAAAAGATTTTCTGCAGAACCCCCTGTGCAGGTTCTTGTTAGCATCCATAAATGGTGGAAATATTTGGATTGAACCCCCAGGGAGGGTTCTGGGTGGAACCATTTGTATCATAATATAAAAGGGTTCTTAGTAGAACCACCTGGGTGAGTTCTAGATAAAACCCTTGGAATATAAAATTGTTCTAGATAAAATCCATGTAATAGAGAGAGGTTCTTGGCAGAACCCCCTGGGTGGTTATTTAATAAAATCCTTGGAATATAAAATGGTTCTCAGTAGAACATGGAATATAAAGGGGTTCTTGGTAGACCCCACCTGGGTGGGTTCTTTTTATACTAACAAGATGCTAACTGGATGGGAGAAAGATTCTGGATAGAACCCCCACAGTAGGGTTCTCCTTTAGAAGCTGGGTGAGACAGAACAGACAGATGACAGATGGGTCGAGGTATAACCCTTTAATCTTGGGTTCTGGGTAGAACCCTGTGAAAGGGTTCCAAGTGGAACCTCTATAAAAAGCTGTACCAGGAACCATAAGAGGTTCTCCTATGTGGACAAGGTTGAAAACCTTTTATGGTTTTAGCTCGCCTCTTTATTTCTAAGAGTGTTTGTGAGCAAGTGAGTGCTGAGCAGGCGGCCACACACACACACATACAGCGGGCCTCTAACTCTCGAGCTCTATGGCTCCCTCCAGCCCCACCCGCCTGTCCTCTGATGGCCTCCCACTCATGCCACATTAAACATTTAGTGAGGCACTCTGGATCTGTGTGACACCATCTTTTAGCGCCGCCAAGCTAACAGCCCTCACACTGTGGAAAAACATAGGTGCATGCTCGTCGGTGGAAACCCGATACAGCGGTCACACTATTCCCTCTACCCATCCCTGTCTCTCTTATGCACACACACACACACACACACACTCGCGCAGACTCGAATGCAAAAGGCAAAATCAGTGGTTCAGAAAGGCCTACTGTGTGAGAGCAAGACCTGCATTAATCAATATTGATTCCTGGAGTGTGTGTCTGTATGTGTATGTGCATTTACTTATGCGATGTGTTTGTGTGTGTCACACTTTGCCTCTCTGCTGCAGTGAGGTGTGACCCACAGTTGGGTGTTTCCCAACCAGTGCAGTGAAATGCTGCTGCGATGTTCCCTGCAATATTTTGAAGATATGAGAAGAGACAGGAACTGGATGTCAGAGCTGTTTTTCAAGACAGTCAGATGCACCACTGCGGGATCGTGTACCTTTCAACAATATGTCACCCCGAATTATGATCCCCTGTACCCCCGAAAGAAGATTTATTTAGTCTAAACAAGGTAAAGAATTCAGCACCATCTCCTAAGGCTGGGTATCAGAACTCGATTAAAGGTGGGGGAGTCAAACTCAGTTTCATCCTGGGCCACATCACCGTTATAACTTCCCTCAAAGGGAAGTTCCCTCAAATATAAGACTATATAAATATGTATGTAAAAATGAATGGTAAGGAGACATTCAAGTGTATAACTATTATACAAGTTATTTAAAAAATCAAATATATAAAGCAGTGTAAATAATAAAGGTCAAAATAACAATGTTGCAGATTGTGTAGGCTATAAGAAATGTTTCAAATCCCAAATGAAGATTTGTTTAAAAATTAAACGTCGACGTTTTGCTTGGCCACTACTATTAATGTTTCTAGCCACAACCACTCGGCTAATGTGCCTCTGACTGAAACAGCTATATGATATTGAGACACTAGCTAGCTAACAGCTTCAGTATGCAGATAACAAAATGAGGGTGAATTCTGGGACATGTTGTTTATGGACACTAATTCTGTATCACTGCATAGAATTGTATTGCACATATTAAATTCTTTGAAAGTATTTGTGAGCTACATAAAATGAGGTGCTGGGCTGGATTTGACCTGTATTTCTCGAGTTTGACACCTGTGCTTCTCCAGTCAAATGATACGTGGATTTGATCTGTTTTTTGGAACCAAAAATGACTATTTGTATGAGTTTGCCCGCAGCAAGAGTTCTTTAGTTTAATGCAATGTGTGATTGGTCCACCACTGCAGCAGCTACAACCCATTCAAAGGTTACGGCTATGACAGGGCTGCAGCGTCTGATGAGAATAAATGCATAAAATGCAGAAAGATTACCTCAGGAATGCTTCCAGAGATGTAGGGATGTTCCTCTGCCACTTTCTACCTCTAATTCTGATGCCTGAACTTTGCATATCAGCTGGCACCAGGTACCAATCCGATACCAGTGTGATAAAAATTAAAATGATTTTTACCTGGCTTTGTTAATACTCAATTCTGACTGGTCATTTGTAGCATTCTAAGGTCTGTTATATCTTAAAAACAGACAGTTGCTATGGACTCAGATCTGATTATATACTCTGGAGGAGCAATAAAATCATTTTAAATCAATAAAATCATTTTTAAATTAATATTTTGTGTCAAATTAAAAAGTAAGTAGCCACGTAATAAGCAAGATCATGTACATTGAGCAGGTCATTATTACACAATAAAGCTATTCATAGTGATTCAAGACACCTCCGCTTCCCATCAGAGTCCAGCACCACCCTGTCAGGGTTCATTTTGCAATAATCATCTGCTCACTGTAGATTATCCCTTATTTAGTCATTTTTAACAGCTGCATACTGGTAACTGGATGTGCTATGATTACATATTGGATCATGCATAGATTCACATACTTGCCAGTACCTGATCCAATATTTTAGGCTTCATGAAAGGCATTTCTTATTCTGGTTTCGGTAGGAAGAACCCTATTCACATAATGGATATCAAATGAAGCAGAAAATAAGGTTTCAAATTAAGTACTCCATTGGTATCTGCTTTAAAGGCATACTATGCAGGATTTTCCTATCAAACAATACACTAATATAAAAATAGTTCCTCTGAATCATCACTTATGACCCGTTAGAAGTGTGTGGTGGCAGCTACATCTGCACAGATCCTGTATACCTTCTGCCTTTTTTTCCCCTCGTATTTTGCTGTGTTTGGGATGTTTCTGGGATTCAGCCTGTTTGGCAATAGTATGTAGCCCACAGCTAATACCCTGCACAGGTTGTGAGGTGGGGATATTGCTGTCTCCATCTCTCTTCTCTGCTCTCTGTTTGTGAGAGCTGCAGGGAGAGATATACGCATATACACATACAGGCAGAGCAGACTGAGGATTGCTTCACACAAAATACTGCATTGTACGGAGGTGTGGGCATGTTATTTTGTGCTTTAGAATGAAACCGCTGCAAACCAATCAGAAAATAATGTCCTATTTGTCTGATTCACTGTATTGTTTTTGCCAACTCCGGTCCCTCACATCACTCACTCTCTAGCTCTCTCGTTTGCTGAGGCGGGAAGGAGGGACCAACTTTGAATCATGCGTTTACAAACAATCCTGCATAATCTACCTTTAAAGGTACTAATATTGCAATTTTTTTAAACAATACCCAGTCCAACCATTTCCTCACATTTTCAATGACTTCGTTGAACTGGAGGCCTTGGTCTCATGCTGCTCTCTGTCTGTGAGAGCTGCTTAGTGAGATGCACACACACACAGGCAGAGCAGACTGAGGATTGCTTCAGCTGTAGTCATAAAATTTCACATTGTAAAGCAGTGTGGGTGTGTCTATTTGTGCCTTAAAATGTAATGGCTATGAAGCTAATACACCATGCAGGTTGACATTCCTGTTTGTGAGAGCTGCAGAGATATACACACACACAGGCGGAACAGACTGAGGTGTGCTTCATACAAAATCCCACCTTGTGCAGAGGTGTGGGCATGTATATTTGTGCTTAAGAACATAACAAAAATCAGAATAATGTTTTATTTCTTTAATTCACTGTATCCTTACACTGCTCCCTCACTTCATTCACTCTCTACCTCTTTCATTGGTCGAGCTGGAGAGGAGGGGCCAACTTTAAATGGTGCGTTTACAAACAGTCCTACATAATCTATCTTTAAGGGTACTAATATTGCAATTTTTTAGAAACAATACTCAGTCCTCCCATCTCTCCACATTTTCAATGACTTCATTGAACTGGAGGCCTTCGTCTCATGCAGCTTTTTCTCGCGAGGATTCCTCCCCTTTACTACACACATACACATATACACACACACACCATCATCATCACTCCTCCTCCTCCTCCTCTCCCCAGCCCCTCCCTTTCCGTCTCTGCTCTCCTCTATCCTCTTCAGCCTTGCCTGCCTGTCAGAAAGGTACTCCAGTATTGGAGGCTAGGCTACCCTCCTCCCGGACCCCGTACGAGAGAGCCAGCCACCGTCGTACCCCAAGGCTCGGGCTCCCCACTCACGGCACCAACCATGGCAACCACCGCTACATCCACCAGGTTCACCGACGAGTACCAGCTGTACGAGGAGCTCGGGAAGTAAGCAGCAGCCGTAACGTTACAGTGTGCATCGTGTTTGTCTTGTCGTTTTGTCCCCCACCCCCGCAACCTCGCCTCACATTATTTCTGGTTAGCCAGCTAGCAGGCGATAGCTAGCTTAAATAGCGTACATTACAATCATGTTGAGTGTTTTGGTAATGTGCCAGTATCTGGTAACTGGAGTGTGTTATTGTCGTGGTGCAGTGAGGCTAAATAACCGTTGCTATCGGCTAACTAGCTGCTCCCGCAGTAACGGCAGTAACAGCAGTCGTATCTGGAAGAGAACCCCAGACCCGCGGAAGTTCCCGCGAGAGAGATCATTTTAACGCAAATCATCATCTTTGCTGAACCCTAATCAAGTGGCTTTTGTCCCAGACCTTAAGCAAATCATGTCCACAGCGTTGTCGTATTATTAAGCATAAATAATTTGTACAGCGTGTACAACGATTAAACAACTCGTCCCAGTCTCGCGAGAGTTCCGCAAATATAGGGTTCCAATTTCATCTAGACACGACTGAGAACAGCGCACTAACGTTTAGTTACTAGCCAACGAGCTACCATGCTGATATTGATAAACTAGCCGAGTTAGCCCACTAGCGTTGCGTCTTTTAGTCGCTATTGGTGATGAAAACACCCCATTGAGGCTGGTGCATTAACAGCTGGAAGCCCTTCCGTGTTTGCTAGCCGGTATTTTCTGGTCTGCTGGAGCCGTCAGCGGGGCCCCGAGAGACGCTGGAGACGTAGCCCTGTGACATTTCACCGGCCCACGGGTCTGACAGCTCCGTGCTGCTGCTGCTGGCTCGATAGACCAGAGGCTGTGGTCGCTAGCTAACTAGGCCGACCACTTTTTTTCTCCCGAGCAGCTGCAGATGATTTGTGTAACCGTGTTGAGTAACGTTACGTACCCCTGGATCACTTAATGAGGAAGTTATGCGCTGCTGCGTTATGTTTGCACTGTAATGCCCATACGCTCCGCACACCAGCTGGCCCGATCATCATGTTATCAATACATGCATTGTGGGTTTTAAATTGAGGTAAATAGTCGTCAGGCACTGGCAGTTATAGCAGCAATTTAGCGTTTACTGTGTAAGAGGCAGTGACGTGTTTTCTCGGTATTTTGATGACGGCAAGAAAACCGGGCCACTACCTCGTCTGTTTCATCATCATCATCATCATCAGCAGCAGCAGCAGCATCTGTTGTTCTTGGCCAGCGAAGCCGTTTTTCCCCTGTTGTACCCAAACCAGCGGCAGCAGGGCGACACTGGCCCTATGAAGACACACCGGCCTTAATTTCCAGCTGCCATTTCCACTGCCGAATAATTGTCAGTAATCGATGGCAATGATTGCACAGCCAGTGCACTGCTAGGACACATATACACACCTACACATCCTCCATAGTAGGGCTGCACGATTTGGTAAAAAAAACAACAACTCATATTGCGATTATTTTGACTAAAACTGTGATATGCAAAAAAAGATTAGTGGAAATGCTCAGTTCTGCAATACGGTTTTCATGCTCCCTGAGGGAAAAAAAAACTCTAAAATTGTGATGATGTGCTGTTTATTGAGGTCTGTACCAAACAAACATGTTTTTTTTTCATCTGGAGAAAAAGATTTTTAGGCCAGGTCATCTCTGCAGCACTACAGTTTACATTTTTCCTTCAAATAATTGCGATTTGGATATTGCACTTGGCCACATTGCGGTTTTATTGCAATTGCGATTAAGTGTGCAGCCCCACACCACAGTGGGCTCTGCTGCTCCCGATTCCTCTGTAGACTGGCCACTTACCTCGGCTTATGTTTCTGCAGCCGTTTGTTAATGCATTTTGCTCCGTCATAGGTTATTAACGTCAAGGCACTGACTTGTACTTCTGTCACCTGTCACCTCTAATTTACTGGTAAATAATTGAAACTAAGAGCAGAGTAGAAGGAGCAGAGTACAGCATAAAGTAGCAGCCCTCTATATATCATCAGGAGTAGTAAAAGGCAGCCTTCAAGAGAACTGCACAGGGCCAGATACTGCAGGTTGTACAGGCTGGGACGTAGGCAGTATGGAAATCATGCATAATTACTTGCTCTGTGATGCTCAGAATTGAACAATCACCATAGCAGCTAGTAGTGCTGGGTAACAGTACTCGATACCTTTTAAAGGGAAGAATCCGTAGGATTTGTCAAAACTAATTTTAAACGTACCAGAAAGATAGTTGATTTGGGGTAAAATGTTCAAACACAGCAAAATAATGAGAAAATAAGGAAATACAGGAAGAGGGCAGGGTCTCTGCAGACACAGCCACCACCACACACTTCTGGTGGGTTATAAGGAAAGATTTATTTTCTTAGGAAAATGATGCATATTATGCTTGTAAAGCATTGACAGAAATAACCCCGTACCAAGTAGTACTGAAACGTCTCCAGTCAAATGACACCTGCATTCGAGCCTTTTTATGCCCAGATCCAGAAAAAAAGAGTATTTTTCTGGTTTTGCTCACAGCCAATCACTACAAGCATTCTTCAGTTATAATATGATATTTGATTGATCCACAACTGCAACAGCTACAACCCGTACAGTCTGTGATGTATTTGACAGAGTTGGCAGTTCAGCATGCTTAGATGACACCAAAATGTTCAAAACTATGGCTATATTACATGCACGTGGTGTCTGATAATGCATAAAATGCAGACTGATTATTACAGGGACCGTTCCATTCGCATGATGATGTATTGGTTTTACGTTAAGGGTACTGCTAGTGGTAATGGTATCATAAATTTCTAAACAATACCCAGCCCTAATAGGGTCAGATACTGCAGGTTGTACTGGCTGTGTTACAGGCACTATGACAGTCTTGCATAATGACTTGTTCTGTGATGCTCAAAATTGAAGGATCACCATAGCAGCTAGCAGGTGAAAAATATGGAGCATCCATCTAGGTCAATATGAAACTCCTCAGAGCAGGAGTTGTTTTATAGTGTGCGTTATGCACTTCCTTTACTGGTTGAGCAGATTTATAACCGAATGTTGTTACCTTGTGAATGTATTAAACAGGCATATCGCCCATTGTTGTGTGAGATGCAGCCCATTCTTTGTGCTGGCTGTTGCAAATTGAATTTCCTTTGGGGCTATAGGTTGCATTGTATTGTGCGCCTATCAAAGATTAGCACAATAACTTGGCCATTCATTTATAATCGGAGAAGACCTGAGCTGATATCAGCACTCACACTTGAGAAGCCTGTTATTATATTGGTGCTGTTTCGTTTGATTGTTACCCACCTTTCCACGTTGTATACACTGAGGCTGTGATGCTAATGACTGCAAACTGTGTGTGAGAGAGACAGAGAGAGAGAGAGACCAAGGTTGTTAGTATACACAAAAACAAACCACTGTCACAGAAGAAGATGCAGTTTCAAATGTCACTGTGTGTATGTGTTAGAGGGAGCATGTGAAATGGAACTGATTTTTGGTTGTTTATGTTCTTTTTTCTTAGGGGAGCTTTTTCAGTGGTGCGTAGGTGTGTAAAGAAGTCATCAGGACAGGAATATGCTGCAAAAATCATCAACACTAAGAAGCTGTCTGCAAGAGGTATGGTAACACCATGCATACTCTCTCTCACACACACACACACACACACACACACACACCCTGATATGTGCACATTTGCTCTGTTTGTGATGTATATTTGAAACTAAAGCTATAGAGGACATATCTTTTTTATACTGTGATAGGTGTTATTTCTGTAAATTGTGGCTGCACGACAAGGTAAAGTCATTTTGCAATTATTTTGACAGATACTGTGAGTCACAATTAGTGGAAATTATCATTTTGTATCACAATTTTCACTGCAAAAAATTGATAAAAACCATGATGATGTGACATTTGTAGGGGTCTGTACCAAACAAACATATTTTCTTGCATCTGGAGAACAAGATTAGTTGTCCAGTGCTTCTCTGCAGCACTGCAGTACTTCATTATAATGCTGTTTTGTCACACATTTTACTTTCATCAATGAATGGTGGCGTCTGGGGTTTGGATATTGCAAATTCAATAGTATTTCAATTAATAGTGTAGTATTGGGTGCATGTCTTTTATATTGTGATGGGTATCATTATTGGTATACAGTGAAGTTTCTGGAAATCCTATTGAGAAGCAATTCGTCGATAAAATAACAAGTGGAAGTGCCTGTTTGTGGCTAATCCACTGAACTAAATAGGGATGTATGCCCTTATGGTATGGTTGCCTGATAATCATTAAATATGCAGTGTGTGGGAAGCACACTCTTCCAGCTTCCATAATAATCGCTCGTTCTAGTGGATAGATAAACCATTACAGCTGGTTTCTACACATGGTACTCGGGCGTTTACAAGTCAGGCCACGTTGTCTATGTCATCGCGTGGATCTCATTCCAGCCAAGAGCTCTGTGAGGTCACAGCAGGGCCCCGCCACAGATCGGCCAGGGCCCTGCCATAGAGGAACAGGAAATTTGAGGTGGCTGCATCTGTATGATAAATATCTGGGCAGATGAATTATCAGCGGATAATATGAAATTCATGTTATTATTTATTATTCCTATGATGAAGCTATAGCCGATAAATATCGATTATAATCATGTCTGATTTGACAGATTATGTCAAAGAATTTTAATTGAATCCTTGGGCAGAACGCTCTATAAAAGCCAAAGTACAATTGTGAAGATTTTTTGCTGTACTTCACTCGAAAATATAAAACGGAAAATTTGAAGAGTGAGAACTAGGGCGGTTGCAATATCAGATTTTCACTACATGATAATCGCGGCCAAAGGAAACCACAGTAATGATATTTTCACCATGAAATTTGAAAAAAAAATGCCATCAGTCAAATTCATCTTTAACTTTGTTTATTGTGCATTTTGTATCTCGTTGGGCAAATGAAAAGAATAGAAAGACACAGAGTATACAATAAGTATCAATAGTTCATTTTTTAAATACCACAGTGAGCATCAATACCAGTATGTCGCAACACCCCTAGTAACAGTTCTTTTTTGTTGTCATAGTGATGTCAGTTAGATTTGATTCAGTCAGAGCTGTGGAATATTAAATCATTCATCTTCTTTCACTATATCTTAGCCTTTCTTACCTTCAGGTATGCATAAACTACAGATTATATCAGCTTCTTTTTAAAATACAGACATGTGAAATTATTGGTTATCTTATCGATATCAACCACAAGAAGCAGGTAATTATCAGTTATGACTAATAATTGTTGTCAAGTATGTCATTCTGCTGATGCAAACATCGCCTTAATTCAATATGGCCATAAAGTAGTTCAGCTCATCGATTTGCAGTTTTGTCTGCTGTGGCTTAAGAGAGATACTGAAAGAATAACTATCCTGTTACTGTGCAGCAAAATCTCTACTGGTTCGAGTGTTTCCTCTCACTGCCTTATTGGAAAGTATGCACATAAACAGGCGTCCCAAATTCTCCAATAGCAGAGGAAATCTTTTATTCAATCACTGTGTCTGTGGGGAGTTCTTATCAGCAACCTCTGGGTGGTTTAATGACCCTCTTTATAAACACTGTATTGAATAACTCTCAATCTCTCCTCTGTGGTATCATTAGACAAACCGCCGCACAATGAATTGATCCAAATTTCTACGGCGGCTCTTCATAGAAAGGGCACACGGTTGGGACCGAAATAAAACAATAAGATCTGGCAGGACATGAAAGATGTTTCTTGTCCGTTGTGTTGTTAATTGTTGCTTTGGTGCATTCACAACGTATCTCCACAGTCCACTCCTGCATTAATATTTGTTGCATAGATCCACACCCACGTGCCCATGCCTGGCGTGCTATGCCATGCGGTAATGATGACGTGAGCTCATGTCAGTGTGTCAGAACCTCCCCTGGCTTCAGCCTCAGATACTTAATTGCGTTCTCCTTTTTGTATCTGACAAATTAGGCCTGCACTCCTTCCTGACATTCACACACACCTGGCTTCCTTTGTTCTCCTTTCCTGCACTCTCTTTTTCTCATTACCTCTGCGCCGGTCTTTCTCTGCTAGCCTCTCTCAGTCGCTCATTGCCTTTCTCTTGTCTCTCTACGAAGGGGGATTGGTTTGTATTGAGGCTAATCCACTTATGCTAAATGTATCTCATCAACCACTAAGACCCCACGGATTCCATAGGCGCCTCCCTGTTTGCCCTGTTGTTGTCTGTGTCTGATGGCATTTGTGTGTGTGAAAGAGAGCCAGAGAGAGCAGGGAGTAACACCACTAATAGAGCATGTCTGTATTGTGAGGCATCTGTGAGTGTGTTGTAATACCGTTATTGTTCTATCCCTGCCATCAAGTGTCCACACAGGGCAGCTCCTGGTATTAATGTCCCACCGAGGAAAAGTAAGGGCTCAGCAGAAAACTGTTGGCTCTTCACTGAGGCAGGCAGCACAATGTAGGCCTGTGTATGTGTGCGTGTTTGCCAGGGGAGAAGAAAGCTGGCCAGGAGTAGAGAACAAGGAGGAGGAGGAGGAGGAGGTGGAGGAGATTTTTAACAATATAGTCTTGCAAGGAGATCAGTGACACTCCACACCAGGGAGGCAAGACAGAGAAGGAGACGCGATAGAGTGAGCGAAGGAGGGAACAAGAGGATTTTGTGCTAAGAGAAGAATTGCGGTAGGCCGCCTGCCCGGCTGACGCAACATGCACCTACACGCACATGAAAAAAAACACAACGTCCACACACACTGGCAGCCACTGCGTGAGCAGGCAGCTTGCCTGGTAGGATTTGGGTGGGTTTTTTTTAGCCTGATGGGGCGAGTGTGACCTCACGCGTGGCCTGGTGGGTAAGTCTCTCAAAGCTCTGGTAAACACTGCAGTAATCTGAGGAGGGGGGTGGGGGAAAAGGGAGGCAGGGAGGTAGAGGAAGGAAGGAAGGAAGG
>JAJHUR010122715.1:892-13903 GCA_027495735.1 Lutjanus campechanus | reverse complement strand
TCAGTGAGGTTACTCAGGATAGAGTGCAGTTTTGTTCTCCCTGGAACAAGTTGCCTTTGATTTTGAGGAATTATACAAAAAAAAAAATCACAACTTTCTTTTACAATTTCACTTACCCCTGCAAATTTATTGCAAAAATGCCCTTTTTTTTCAGAAAAGCTGCTATGAAATCAGGCATTTTAGGCAGCAACAATCCCAAAAACATCCCGCAAAATCCTGGAGGGACTGGCTAGGAGGTACAAGTGATCAGGACAACATATGTGCGGGTCATGTTAATGTTGGTGGAACTTTGCCAGATCTCTGCTGGTTGTACCTGGCAGTTGTGGTGGGATTGCAGTAGGTGCTTCACCATCTGTTGTCTGGTGGGGATCTGCACTCTACTGAGTGACCTCTTGCAGTTACAACTTGGGCCTTACTTTTGAGGTTTAGGCCATAATTTCTATCGGTTATAAAAAATGCTGTACTATACTCAGTCCAAACACACAAAAATTGGACCCAGATTGTTATAAATGATCCTTTATTCCTGCTGACTGTCCTGAGACAACATGTGAACCGTCACTGTCATCACTTTGAGATGTTGGCAGGTCTGTCTCAAGATAATTAGCTCTGACACTTTAAAGAGTCTGTCAGCAGTCCACGTCATCCAGGATCTACCTGAGCTGGACAGCAGCTACCTGACATCATGAGAGGAAGGACAGTGGAGGATGATGAGGGTGGGAAGACGATTGGGTGGTGGAAATTAATATGACAACCACTCTGCCTCCCAAAACACAACCTAGATCCCCGTGCTCACACTCATGCCCTTTCCCCTGTGTGTTTTACCAACATGTTTGTATGCAACTCTGTGTTATGTATGAGTGCATATATTTTATACAACTGTATGTGTCCATGATGTGTGTGTGTGTGTATGACTTTGATGTGATTTCTTCAGCAGCATCTTCTTTCTGTGTGTGTGTGTGTGTGTGTGTGTGTGTGTGCGTGTGTGTGTTTGTGTGTGTGAGGGTGATGAGTTGTGACAGGTGTTGTGGCCGCCAGTGCTGTAGGAGAAGGCGGAGGAGGAAGAGGGGAGGGAGTAAACGAGAGCAACACAGATGATTATTTAATTACTGTCTAATACTGTGTACCCCTCCTACTCCTCCCTCCCTCTCCCTCTCTTCCCCTTCTCTTTCTCTCCCACTCTCCTTTCCCCCCACTATCCACCCCCCCACCCGCCCCATACACACACACATACACACACCCCTCCACCTCTCTCCCCCGTTTTCATCCTTTCTTTATTAATGAACAATCCGGGCCTTTCTACAAATCCGCCAGGGCTTACTGCACCCCCCAGACACTGTGTGTGTGTGAGTGTGTGTGTGAGTGTGGAAGGGGAGGGGGGTCTAGTTGGCTTCTCCCTTAGGAGGATACCCCCCCACCCCCCCACCCCCACACACACACTATCACACAAATACACACACATATTTCCAGACTAATCAGTGCATTCTTACTTACTCTGGCTTGCATTTATGTATGCAGTGTGTGTGTGTGTGTTGTGTTTTTGTTTAGGGCATCAACATATATTTTATGCATACATGTGTAAAAGAAGTAATAATGTACATGTACAGTACGGTTTTGTGCATATTCGCACACCACTTAGGAAAGTTACACAGTAGGGTGTGTGTGTGTGTGTGTGTGTTCTGTACGTGCTCAGGTAACTGTCACTGATGTCGCTGACACTGCTGCTGTGTGTTGCGTCATTCTAACCTAATTATGTCCTTATGGCAGCGCGCACACACACACACGCACAGTATTACAGTACAGTAAGTTTGTGACGTGGCATCAGATCCTACAGTGTCCCACAGTAACAATAGAGATGTGATCACTCTGAGGCTGTACAGTGAAAGGCAGTGGGTCACTGAAGACAACAGTATCACCTTTCAACACCTTCTATACCACCACTGTACTGCAGTATGGAAAAGAACTAAACATAGACGAGCGCACTAACTGTAACATATTTTGCACTAATTTGACGATTCCTGCCAATAATAATTAAAAACCCTCCATCTTCAAGCACTGAAAATCTTTTAAGCAGCTGTACTGTAACTGTCTTGGGGACATTTTCATAAAGATTTCATTGAGATCTTTATTTCATAGTATTTGTCATAATTTCATGAATGTTTGAGCTCATATAGTTGTTAAAATTTGATTTAAAAAATTATGTTAAAAGGTAACTAACCACCTTAAAATAATGTTTGGTTAAACAATGTAGTGCTCTTTATGCCAGGTTTTATTTTGATGTTGCAACAGGTCACTTAATCAGAGTGTAGTTATGGGCAGACCTGTGGCATTATGGGTCTGAAGCGATACAGCTGCAGAGGAGAGAGCCAACGTAGCCGCAGAGGGATACGGCTCCAAAATGACCATATTCTGCACAGTTCAAGATTTTGTGCTTTCATTTCTTTCATATCTGTTAAAATATTTGTTGAGGAGCCTTGACATGAACAATTTGATCCATTTTCTGCTGCTGTGGTAACATATGTGGATGTGTCTATCAATAGATATTAGCTTGAGAGCGTGAAATGTTTGAGCCTGACTAAAAATGGACCCATGCCTGAAAGACTAAAATAATTTATTCTTGTTTTTATTTGAGTTTTTACGGTCTGCTGATCGATGAGAGAAATGAAATCTTCAAAATATAATAACAAAATATATTTCAATGACGCATGACAATTATTTATACCTAGTAACCACCTAGTACCCATTTTAACAAAGTGTTTTGTAGGTTAGAAGTACTGATTCAGCTACTTTACCCAAGTAAAAGTGGAAAAAGTACAGAGTCTGAAATGCACACAAAGTCAGTAAGGATAAAGGTCCAGGAAAAAGTTCAAATAAAGAAATAAATAACTTTTGGTTGTGGGTTTAACAAAACATTTGAGGATGTCATCTTGGGCTTTGGGAAACACTAATTGACATTTTGACATTTATAGACCAAAAACTATTTATCAATTAATCAAGAAAGTAAATCAGCCGATTAATCGACTATAAAAAATAATCGTTATTTGCAGCTCAAGTGACAACACAAGCTTGATGTGTGTTTTTCAAGGATGAAATCACAATTTCTGTAAATGGAGTCTGGTGGCTTTGGCGAGAGCCCTAAATCAGCTGTGTCTGGTGAAACTAAAAGGAATCGTTCAATTTTAGAAAAAGGTCTTTCTCTGAAGGGATCTTTTCCGTAATGCTGTCCGACACTTAGAATAACAATCTGAGCCTGTCGGTAGCAAAAACTATCATGTTTCAAATATTGTCTCCCCCATTAGTAACTTAGACACAAAACATGGGAAAATCGGGTCCAGGATGAAAAGTACAGATGTAAGTGTTTATATTAATACAGAGTCTACTGTAAAACCTTTTCACTGTCCATTCTTCATTCTCAGCCTCCTCTCACCCTTCCTCCATCACCTCTCCTCGCTCTTCTCACCTCATTTTTCCGACCCCCTTCTTCCTCACTTCACCTCTCACCTCCCCACTACATCTCCACACCTCTCCTCCTCACTGCCCCTCTCACTTCTCCTCCTCCTCCTCCTCTCACCTCACTCTCCCCCTCCCCTCCTCTCTATCTTCCCATCGCCTCCCTCTTCCCTTATCTCTCTTGTTAATAATTCAACAGCAGTGCACACATGAGTGGTCATCGCGGAGCTTCACATGGGGGATCTGGAGGACAAATGAACCATAAGGGTGGAGGAATTAAAAACTTCCCCACGGCTCCACTACAGGGCCGGAGGAATCTGCCGCCTGCCTGCCTGGCTGAAGCCCGTCTGTGCGTCCTTTCCCTCTCTTCCCCCCACCGCTAAATGTTAGCACGCCTTTTTCAGGATGGGGTGGGTATGGTGGGGGGCTTTAAATGCTAAGTATGCCCTGAGTGGGGAGGTGGCTGAGTGGGGACCGCCTGGTGACATTTTGTCTCTTCACACAGCTTGTTCTCCCATTAGAGAGCTGCAGAGACACTCTTTGTGTCAGTGAGGACGCATTCGTTTGTGCATCTCAAAAGACAATGGGATGCAAACACAAAAATGTAAATTATAGATACTAACGCATTCCACGACATTTACTCATGTGAATAAAGCAGCTAATGAATAAAGCCCTTATTAAAATAAACTGGATACACATGATAATAGCTATGATGTCTCCATGTTTAAAGGTGAAATATTTACTTTATGTAAAAGTACAACAAGCCTCTGTATTGTCTACATAAGCAAACGAGAACATCAACATCAAGTCAAGTTAGCTGTTTTTGAATAATCAATGATTTGTTCTTTTTTTTTTTTTTTAAGTTCAGTGCACTACACCAGATTCCTATGTAAGCCTCAATGAGTATGTTTTACCAGTAAGATGTTTTGACGCATTTCTTCATCATCTGTGATGTGAAAACATCAGATTTTCACATAGCCAGTAAAAGTAAAAGTCTGCGTCCTCATATAGTTCAGTCATAAAATCCCAGCGCACTGCAGAGCTTCACTCCTGGGCTGCTGACAATGCTGCAGCCCCTGTCCAGCACGCTCTGCAGTTCTTCACATCGTGAATTAAGGATTTATTTCGACCAAACCAGAGTTTGTGATTGCTGCAACAGTGCAAAGACAAATCAAGAGGATTTTGGTGAGTTTTGTTTCTGTTTGAATGAAGCTGACAATGATGATGTAAAAATTATAGTTCTGCAAAGAGAGTCTGATTAGTTTGGCGAGAGCAATTAAACAGCTGTTTCTTGTTAAACAAAATGTATCTTACACAAATCTGAGCCTGTCAGTGGCAAAAAGAAGCAAACAGTCAACTGTCACCCGAAGCTAAAACTTGTTTGCCAACCATTCATTATTATTCCTCATTGAAATGTTTTCCCTGTGCATTTTATAAGCTTCTATCTGTTTTATCCTGTCACTGTAATGCACACTGACTGACAAAGGAGAAAAAACAAAACAAACACTACTCGACTGCAAGAATCTCAGTCGACTGAGGGGCCTCCAACTGATGATTTCAATCTTCAACTTCTAAGGGGCAGCCCTAGTTGAAGAGCAGGGGATTTTTGTTTAGACAATTATTTTTGACGTTATATTTTGTGTTGAAGGCCAATACTGGGACAGAATCAGCAAAAAGAAAAGCGGACAGTGATTAAAACACAAGTGACAACCTTGGTCTGTCATTCAACAGATGGAGAGAATTGCAAGATTTGAAAGGATTCAAAACTGGTTCTGAATTGGCTCTCTTCCTTGTTGACATGTATGTAAAAGGTCAATTTTATTTATGCATACAATGTGAGACGGTGGACATAACTGTAATACAACTGGCTTATTTTATGTTGGCCTTGCTAATATTATGCCTTGTTTACACTGCATGGCTCGATTTGACGCGACTTAACTAACTTTTGGGACCAGGTGCTTTTCTCAGTTTTCTCATTGCATTGAAGAAATATTAATTTTATTAGCTGGCTAAAAAAAAAAACTGTCTCCATTTTGTACTAAAAACATGTGCCGACCAGCTTGTAGATGTAATTACTGACAAATTTAACATACCACTGTCAAAGGCGTGTATTTCCAGCTGTTTCAAGACAGCCACCATCGTTCATGTGCCTAAAAAGTCTGCTGTGTCAAGTCTAAATGAGTACCACCCTGTGGTACTCACCCCTATTCTGATGAAGTGCTTTGAGAAACTGGTTCACCATCACATAAAGAACAACATCCTGTCTGGACCCTCACCAGTTTGCATTCAGAGCCAACACACCCACAGAGGATGCCATCACCACTTGCCTCCATTCAGTCCTCACTCACCTTGAGGAAAACCACACCTACATCAGAATGCTATTTTTTGTTTTCTCCCACATGAAGTTGATTGGCAAACTGAAGACTCTGGGCCTGAGGATCACACACTGCTCCTCACAAACAGACCCCAAATAGTTTAGATTACCGGTCTCACCCCTTCCACTCTAGTGCTCAACACCGGAGCCCACCCAGGGCTGTGTGCTCAGGCCCCTCCTGTTTACACCGTACACCCATGACTGCCATATCACCAGCCTCTCCTCAGCCATCTAATCAATCAAAGAGGAAACTGTCAAAATCCCATCATACAACCTTGTAAATGATAGAAAAATCTCCTTGCATCATTGTATTGTCACATCAACACAACCCTGAGAAAACTTAGCATACAGTTGTGTCTCGGGCTTCTAGGTCTTGGTCGCCCGTGCATATATGAAACAAGAAAACTGACGGTTAAGCTGCCAGGCTATAGGTTAAGTGTGTGGGCCCACCTGTTTTCCTCTCTGCTCTGGCTCCAAAACCTTTGAAACTTCCTTTCAAACACACGGTGCCTGACAGCCATGTGGGACAGTGTGCCATGACAGTATCAACAAACCCACAAGTTTGCCTTATCATCTGAAGCATGCATGTGCATATACAGTAGCCAGTGTAGTGTGTAATCTGTATGCAGATTAAATGACATGAAACCAAAAGACCAAACAAACATTCTTTACCAAACTCAACACCTTCTGTGAAGCTTGGTCACACTGAAACAACAAGTTTCCTTCCCTTTTCAATCCCACACTCAGCCATGTTGGATGTTTACTGGTAGAAGAAACAGATTTGACACGTATCTGAAAAGGTTGTGAAAGACACCAGGCAGAGACATGTCCATCTCGGCTCAGTGAAAAGAAATGATGCTCCCATCTCCAAGGTTACAGGTTGTATCAGAGTTCACATCAAATCATGAGATCAGGCGTTTTCCTCAGAAATATTCCAAGTCTTTATGTCTCCCAGAGTTCAGCTCTGTGTTCTTTACTCTGCTGTCTCAGGAGCAGAAACAAGTCTGTTGTTTTGTTTTACGGGAGGTGTGTTTTGAAATGAAGAAACTGACTCAGTGTGAAATCAATTGTGAACAAGTCTTGGGATGTATGGAGTCTAGTACAGAGGTCTGACTCTTGTTTGGCACCTCAGGATCACAGTGGGGGACGACCTGCAGCTTACAGTGAGCACGTACACACAAAAACACTTGTAGTAACTGGAAACAAGGGAAATGTAAAGCGACATAATTTGTTGACTTTGCTGTTCATTCTTTGCTCCTTCCATCACTTGTACCATTTTTAGATTATCTAGTTTTATCTCATGCTGGAAAGGTTCTGTTTTTCTTTTACTAAACTCGTAGTAAATGAACAGAACAAGAGAGGAAGTGATGAGCGACAAGCTGACTGTCACTCAGAGGAAGGAAGAGGACGAGGTGTGATTTGTTCCAACATCCTTTGGATTTCACCACGGCAACCGTCCTGTCAGTCAGGGAGCCAAGAAGCGGGCATATGT
This sequence comes from Lutjanus campechanus, assembly GCA_027495735.1. Classification (NCBI taxonomy): domain Eukaryota; kingdom Metazoa; phylum Chordata; class Actinopteri; order Lutjaniformes; family Lutjanidae; genus Lutjanus; species Lutjanus campechanus. The sequence continues at coordinate 6,590 of JAJHUR010122715.1, read as the reverse complement.
CACTGCATAGTCGCTATGGCAATGACAAGCGCTCTGATGACTCAATGTGACACATGGAAATACAACAAACAGACTGCAGGCCCACACACACACACACACACACACACACACACACACACACATCTGAGTCAGTGAGGCACTGTGAGACATGATCACACCGGACAACACAAACAAAACAACACTGTGGCACACTGTATGCACAGTCACACACGTACACAAGGGATTTATATTTTTCCAGAAAATGAGACATTTTCTATCCTGGGAATCCTGGAAACTGCACATGTTTTTAACCAATCTGTCATTTATCTTTATCAGGAGAAACCTAAACATAAATACAATTATGTAGGGGTGTAACAATACATGTATTTGTATTGAACCGTTTTGGTACGCGACGTTCGGTTCGGTACAGGGCTGTGCCCGGGTGGGTTCCCGGGCCGGAATTTTTTTTTTTTTTTGGCTCACGGGCCAGAAGTTGCGTTTGTTTTCGTTCCGCCGCTAACATGTGCCGCTACACGTACACCTGCAGCCCGTGCGCATGATGGCTACTGCTAGCAGTAAACCGGAGCTTGAAGACCCTCCCCTGTCGCTAAAGTCTCCTGCTTGGGAACACTTCGGCTTCCTGGTTAAATATTGCAACGGAGAAAGACAGGTGGATAAAACGAGGGCGGTGTGCCGACACTGATCAGCTGAGATCAGGTATGTCTCCGGCAACACGACAAACATGCTAACTCACCTAAAACGGCACCACCCGAGTGTAAATATCACCGCTACAAGAAGAAAAACCAACATAGTGCAAACGCAGCTGACCTCGGCATTCAAGCAGCCTCTCCCTGGCAATTCAGATCGGGCCAAAGCTATAACAAGAGCCATTGGAGTTTTTATAGCAGCGGATCTAAGACCATATTCAGTTGTTGAAAATCCTGGTTTTAAACACATGCTCAAGGTGATTGAGCCCCGGTATGAAGTACACCCAAATGAACAACAAGAAAATTTAGGTTTTGCTTTTTGTTCCCATACTGTATCGAAAATGAACCAAACCGTGACCTCAAAACCGAGGTACGTATCGAACCGAGATTTTTGTGTATCGTTACACCCCTACAATTATGTGTTCCAACCTGACCACTTCATTGTATTATTTGGTGGTATTAATAAGTATTGAGACAAAAGAATGCTTAAAGTTAAAAGTGCTAAATACAACATTCAGCCTGTCAGCAAACAGCTATTTGTTATGTAAAGATAAAGTGAATTACTTCACACGCTTCCTGAGCAGAGAATGACGTCACACTCTTTTTTTCTTTTTTTGTTTGTTTGTCGTCTTCTCTGTTTAGCCGGGACAGCCATGCATGCATGTACGTTTGTGTCCTCTCATGTGTTTTTAACATGGTGGTCTGCTGAGTAACTTTGTCATATTACAGGTTAACAGCCACTAAAATATATTTCTGAAACCATTTTAGAAAATAGGCAATGCAGTTACCAAGTATTGATCCCTTTCTGATCAACATTCTGCTTAGTTTGACAGTTCGATCTGAGTTTCAGGTGTGTCTGTTGGAAATGGCTGTGTCACTTTCAAAAGCTGAACTACAGTACTAATAAATCCACCAGCTGATCCAGGCTGATGAAACCTGACATCAGAAAACAATTGTATTATTGATCTGCATAAGCCATGTATATATTTATGAAAATCATTTTGTAAAAACTATTTAACAAAATACTTTTTGGACACTTTTTTGTGCATTTTCTAAAATGTACTTTTACCAATTGCAAATGCAATTTAAAGGAAATATTATGCTTTCTGGAGTCACTGTGCCCAACAGAGTCTGAGCAGCAAAGAGCCCATCATAAAACCACAAACAGCTAGCCAGGCTAGCTGGCTCTAGGCTTCCCTTTCATATTTAGTGGACAGAATCCTCTCATCTAATTCTCAGCAAGAAAACAAATTAGCACATTCCCCAAAATGTTGAACTATTCCTTTAATCATGGTTTAGTACTCCGGAGTTGATATTAAAGGGAAAACAAACGACAACACACTTTTTTTTTTTCGTTTCCTTGAGAGCTTGATAAAACTGTGATCTGGGTGCCATGACATTACTTTCAGTCCTACATAACATTATTTCTTAATTCAAAATTAGTTGTAGATGAGCATCATTTCAGGAGACAGGGTTGAACAGAGGGATCATAGAGTGTATCTGAATAGGAAATATGATCACAGGTCTGATATTGCTTCCTCAACACGGACAAAGGCAGCATTAGCGAAGAGAGATGATAGTGCATGAAAACAACACTCCCATTTCCTTGTTTTTGTCCTTGTGAATGTGTTTGTGTGTAATAGCTATGCCAGTGTACTTGTGTGTATATTGATACAGTTTTTCTTAATATTTGGCAGCAGCAGGTCTGATGATAATCTCACTGGTAATCTAAGACAAGACACCTGCCCTATTGTATCTCAGGTAAAGAAGAGCCAAATCATGTCTAGTTTCCACCACTTCCAAACATCATATCCAATAAACACCAACAGAGACCATCTTACTGCAGGGTGACTTCTTTAAGTAAATGTTGTTTCAATGCATACTTACTTTAGTAAGGTGCAGAACTTTTACTTGTAGCGTACTATTTTCATAGTTGGTTTGGTATTAGTAAGGGTGATATGGACAAAATCAAATCTCACAATCTTTTTTTTTTTTTACCAAATACCTCAAAAATTGCATCACTTTACTATAATGAATGAATTTTAAAACAGAAAAGGGCAACACTTATGCCATATCACAATATAATGATATAAAAAATCTAAGGCAATATCTAGTCTAATATCACAATATTGATATATTGCCCAGCCTTGTCTCCATCACAGAGTCACAGGACAGACCTGTTTCCCTGGTCAGCAACATGATAATAGGCTTTATGTGTAAATTTAGATTAGAATTTGAAATGAATCAAACAGGATCATGTTGACATAATCATGAAGTGTAATTTATTTTTCAAACCCAAAATGTCCCCAGACTGATGAAATATACTGTTATTAATAACAAACATTGTTTTGAATAACAGCAGACCAACTGACTCCTTCAACAGGTCTCATAAACTGTGTTCATATCTGAAAGAAAATTCGAAATACAAGAAGAGAGAAAACTGGTGAATGCAACGTGTCCTAAATCACTTGTAAAAAGTGTTGTACAAGTTGTTTTGGAGATATCAGCCATAGAGATGTCTGCTTTCTCTCTAGAGCTGCAACGATTAATTGAATAATGATTATAATAAATAATATTTTCTTTCCTACTGCTACTTTGTCACAGCATAAAGTAAAAGACACTATTACATTTGCCAAATTTGAAAGAGGTGACAAACAAGAATATGTTGTACAGATTCACAAAGTTAACAAAGTTTCCCTTAATTCACAACTCGCAAAACTGATTTTTAAGGGAGTGTGGAGCTGACTTCCCACCACCTCAAACTACTCAGGCACAGATTTTGATTCGAGCTCAATGAGAATAACAATAATGCATTTAAAATACCAGGTGTAAATGCAAAGGCAAGACCAGATCAATTATTATCTAGATAACATATTTGGTTCCCAATTTAATACCAGGTGTAAATGGGATGTAAATACACAATAAGTGCATGTTGGCTTTGTAAGGCAGTGTGCGTCATGCACCCAGTAGTTTGTAAGTGTGTGTGAGGTCTGTCTGGCAAAGAGGCCCAGCTGTGGTGAGGCTAGACACTCTAAGCGTTGCCTTCAGCCCTGAGGCTACAGAGCCCGGTCTAAAATGAGCAACCAGACTGATGCAAGAGGGAAGGAAAGAAAGACGGAGACAGGAAGAATAAAACAAAAACAAAAAAAATACAACACTTGATGTAAATTTCTCTTTTTTTAAGTTTGCAAGTAGGCTTTATTGCACTTAAATTAAATATCATGATATTTCACCTTATCTTTCAACATCATGCAGAAATACTATCTGCGGTTTGAAGAGAAGCTTCATTTAAATTTTATGGCGTCTAAGTACAGTAGGACCTACTGTACAGCTCAGAGAGATGGAGGGGGGGTGAGAACTCGGACCGCCAGGGAGAGGAAGAGCTTCATACAACTGAGCTTCACATGTAGGTTTGTCTAGACACTCAGGACATCTCTGTGCACAAATGGAGCACTTTACAAGAAAGACCCACCAACGAGTCTCCTCCTTAGAAACTCCCCTGCATCCCCATCCCCATCCCCATCCCCGCATACACACAGATACATGCACGTACATTTCTCTTACCAAAACACACATCCTCATCACCATGATCTGTCTGTTTTAGATTGTCTCCTCAGGCGACGGGGGGATGGGAGGGAAACGAGAACAGCAGCAGCATACATTCCTTCACTAACATGCTTCTTAGTGGCTTTTCATTTTTAGCATTATATGTTTGTCATTTTTGGGGGGGGGTGGGTGCAATGCTCAACGCAGAGTCCTTTCAGCTCTAAATGGTGTCACTAGATAACCTTCATTTATCGTTTCCTGTGTTCCAAGTTCAGTTCAAATATGTACATTTCTATCATTGCAATCATACCAGGTCTCAAATTAAACTAGAGCAAGTGGGTTAAGTACTGTAAAATCTCAAAAGGTAGCCCATTATTACCTCAGCTACAAAGTGAATGTGGCTCTTTTAATAGAGACAGGGTTTTATTTTTCATGTTTTCTGATCTGCTCCCATTTTAATTGGCTGTTGATGCTGGTTGCTGTTAATATAAATTAAACTCTAATACAATACAATATTCTGATAAAGTGGCCACTGAGGGTAGAAGCTATTGCATTTAATTAATGGTTAACTAGGAGAAATCACTCAGTAGATGTGCAGATCTCTGTCCGGCAACAGATGGTGAAGCACCTACTTCAATGTCACCACAACTGCCAGATCCAACCAGCGGAGATTTGCAAAGTTCCACCAACATTAACATGACCTCCACATACTTTGTCCCGAGCTGAAACAAACATTTCAAATTGAAGCAGCTGTTGAGCACTTGCGGCCCATAGCGGTCGGTTAGAAGGAGTGAGAAGTCAGCTGTCAATGGTCATATAAAACAGAGCAGTCAAAAAATAGAATTACTGCCTCACAGTTGTATGTCTCAAACATCCACATCTGTCCAGGCTCGTATATGAAGTGAAGACTTTTAAGGAATTTAATATGAAACTGACCACTATATATTGACCTGTAACTTTGAAAGAATTTAATAAAAGGTATAAAGTGCAGATTTTAGCTAAATGGAAGTTCTCACTATGCACGTGTGATTCCAGTGAATAGTTTCCAAAGAGAAACATGTTAGTAGTAATAGGTGTGCGGCATTGCGCGTGCGTGCGCGTGCGTGCGCGTGCACGTGAAGACGCGCGTGCGTGTGTGCACGCGGACCGTGCGTGCACGTTATGAATTATGAATTATGATTATGAATTATGAATTATGAATTATGATTATGAATTATGAATATGAACTATGATTATGAATTATGATTTATGAATTATGATTTATGACATATGAATTATGATTATGAATTATGAATTATGAATTATGAATTATGAATTATGAACTATGATTATGAATTATGATTATGAATTATGATTTATGATTTATGAATTATGGATATAATAATAATAATAATAATAATAATAATAATAATAATAATAATAAACTATGGGTGTAAAACGCCCTTCCCCCTCTTCCGCTCGTAACC
>JAJHUR010122713.1:542-11350 GCA_027495735.1 Lutjanus campechanus | reverse complement strand
AAACTAGTTCCTACATGAAACTGCTCACACGGTCTGTGGATTATCTTGAGTAACCAGGTCATGATTTCTGGAAAGACACAGTGGCTTGTGTGTGTGTGTGTGTGTGTGTGTGTGTGTGTGTGTGTGTGTCTGTGTGTGTGTTTTGAGCACCACAAGCCGAGTGCCATCTAGTCTCATTACATTGGTGTGAAGGCAGACATCTCTACGGCTGATATCTCCAAACTTTTACAACTCACACCAAAACAATCTATATGGATAAATAACACAACAGGCCAAAGGGGGAAAAAAAATATTTTTTTGATTTGGGGGTGAACTGTCCCTTTAAAAAAGACTGCTAATACTGAGTAAGACTAGTGAAGCCACAGGAAGTCGAACACGTCAATAACTGTTTTTGTTCCTGCTTTCCTTATTGATTTTATTTTTAGACCTCAGGGTTTTCACAAAATATATTGTATCTATGATCGCCATGGTATTTAAAAAATGAAATACTGATATCATGTTGTCACTAACTGCTGCTAAATACAATCACACTGTTTTACTGACTTTTTTTCCATACACCCACCTCCATCTCTCCTAGGAACTAACCGAGGCATCTCTGTGAACTCCACCTCTATTCCTCCACCTAAAGTTTATGGTAAACTAATTTCACTTTTTTTCCCCTCTGGATATTTGGCAAAATGAGTAAATTATTAAAGGGATAGTTCACCCACAAATGAAAAAACTTTTTTTTCACCTTGCCTTAGGGATGTTTGCCAGTCTAGATTGTTTTAATGTGACTTGCAGAGTTTTGAAGATATCTGGTGCAGAGATGTCTGCCTTTGCTTTAACATGATGAGAATAAATGGCACTTGGCTTGTGGAGCTCAAAGCACCAAAAATACATTTGAAAAATTCAAAACCACTGTCTTTTTCCAAAAATCATGACCTGGTAACTGAAGTCATGAGTTCAGTTAAAAAAATGAAATACTGATATCATGTTAAATAATGCACATATGATAATATGTACAAAATGCAGTGCCTCAGACAATACAAATAAAATTCAAGATGTTATTTTCAAAATGTTCTATAGATATTGCATTGTTTTTACAGTTATGTTGTGGGCTTGATGAACATGCAGTGAAAATCTGATATTGTGACAGATAGTTGACATGAATGGAAAGAATTAAAAAACATGTTTAGAAACAAGTTATTTCTGAAGAACATGGAACACATTTTAGTTTAGTTTGAAATATAATTATCGAATATTAAAAGGCTATTGCAAACATTTGCCCAATTTGAAATTTTGTTTGCCTTGAATCGTTGTTCTTATTAAAATTTTATTTTTAAAGATCATAGTTTAAAGGATTCCAGATTATTTCACAGAATTTAATTCAAATATAGTAAGCCATAACTGTGTTTTTGTCATGTGTCATGCCTAAAGTTATACAAGTAATGCAACTTTCCTTTCCTTTTTTTCAGAGGTTGTCAGGAATTTAACTTTTAACTCGGAGAGTGACGTTGACCTGACATGCAGCAATAAGACCTGGAATGAGACAATATTTGTTATCTGGAAAATACAATTTAAATATAAACAGTGTAGGATATCCTTTAGCAAGGATGGACAAAGTGAAGACTCCTGCAATGATGGCAAGTCGCTCCGAAACACATCCAACGCTCAGTCATACCTGCACATCCCAAACTTCTCAAACAACGACGTTGGGGTCTACAGGTGTGAGTCAGTTTACAAAGGAGGAAACGAAAATCATGAGATCAACGTGACTATCAGAGGTAGGACCTCCTTCCTCACAAGGATACAATAAAATCATAAAGAAATCAATTAATCAATACTCATTAATTTAATGTAAGTGTACAAGTTTTATTTATTGAAGTTAACTGAGCTTCATGTTGAAGTTTCCCTGCATGTATTGTTTGAGAATGAAACACTTCTGAGACCCTTCTTTTTTGGTAGTTTGAAGAAAACATATATGATGAGAACTGTGAACACACTTCAGGATTTGTCAAAGTTGGTTGTTTTCACAATAATGAAAATACTGTGAAACTGTGTAAATATAAATCAAATTTATTTGTCATGTTCATCAGTCTGACTTAAGAGTTATTGATTCAACTTGATATTTTAAACTTTTGGAACATGTTTTCTGAAGTACAACTGAATTATAACAACGACAACCGAAGTTTATTTGATTAGAAAAGTTTATGTTTTGAATCATTACAAAATTAGCTCAAATTAGCTCGTTTTTTTCAAATATAGTCAAACTAACATTTTAAGGCAGCTGAGACACCACTTTTTTAAACTAGTTTATTTTTACTGTGTAGATTATTTTAAAAAAAACATGTCTTAAAGGGTCAGTTCACTCAAATTATATGAACAAAAATTAATAAAACAGAAAATTCTGCTTACCTCTTGTAACGTCTGTTACTAGACTTTGTTTTATTTGCCTAGATTTTTGAATAATCTACTGCTAACCCTGTGAACAGTTTCCCTTTCTACCCAATCAGGGATAATGGAATTTATTTTCTGTTGTTCTAAACATCAAAATATTTTGTACTAAGAAACTGTACTCACTGGAATTGTGAAAAAGTAAAACTTGGGAAGACAAATTAAAACTACTTTATCTGCATGGCTGTGAACTAAAAGTATAACGTTTATAAAGTTATAAGTTATAAGTTATAAGTTTATAAAGTTTAACTACATGTTTGTTATTTGTGATTTTAATTCAACTACATCAAATGTGTTAAACTCAAGGCCCGTGGGCCAAATCCAGCTCGACATCTCATTTTATAGTTGCAAGAAATATAATTTATAGATTAAATTGAGTTTGACGCCTGTGAACTACATGTTTGTTTGTTTGTTATTTGGGATTTTAATTTATAACACCCATTCTCAACATATTTAACACACAAGACCTACAGATTAGTCCAAGAATAAACCATCTAACCATCACACAGCAATTTAAACATATTCATTTCTTATAACATTGTTAGATGTGTAATAAAAAATATGAATTTAGGAAAGTTACAGTTAATTTGCATATTGTGTAAAATGAAAATAGCGCAAATTAGGATACCTGTCTGCTGCTTGTCTCTCCTTCAGAAAACAATGTTATGAAGTCATTGGGAACAAATTGACTGACAATGAACATGAACACATGGAATGATAGAATAAAATACCTGTGAGATATTAGATAAAGTAAACCTCTGGGGTCAGCGGGTACCCATGTCAGTAGGATTAAGGTTAAATTGAAGTATTCAGCAAGTGTAATTTATCCTGCTCTGTCTTCTCTGGCTCAGTTCCTCCCACTGTATCTTCCTGGTTGGAGCGTAAAGACAACAAGATGGTGGCAGTATGCAGAGCTGAAAGAGGAAAACCTGCTGCCAACATCAGCTGGAGTCACATGGGAAACTCGTCTGAGGAAAAACTGACTGAATCACATGGATTATTTACAGTAGAAAGTCGTCTGGAGCTCACAGAAGTAATGGATCCAGAAAACCTGCGCTGTACCATCACCCACCTGTCCTGGAAAGAGGAAAAGACTTTGGTACCAAAACTCAAAGAAGGTCAGACTTTTGTAGCAGAATTTAAGATTTGGGTTTAGTGCAGAAGCAATAAGTCAAGTTTTGTTGTTGACTACCTAACTAAATAGATGTGAAACAATATATTTATTGATTTTTTTTATTTTCCACACAATTTATGACATGTCCATAGGTAATGGGTTAAAGTACCTATTTCTGTTTTACATTTAAGACACAGAGGAGAATGTGAGGGATCAACTTGCAACTCTGGGATATATTCTTTTCAAACTGGATGGTTTTTGTGCCAGTACAGATGGATATCTTTTTGGCATCACTCCAAATATCCTCCCATGTCTCCTCATCAACAGTCACTAATAAGACCGTCTCCCACACATCCTTAACACTCCTGACATCCAAATCAGAGACACTTTCCCTGGTTGTTGAAATAGCATTTTCTCAACAGTAGATAATTCAGGATGATCTAGGAGCTGGTATTGTGTTGTGTAATGTTGATGTCCAGCAGATCATTAACAAACCTTTAATCTCTCCTCTCTTCTGCAGGTTATGGTCGTGGGCTGTGCATCTTTATTGTTTTGGTTATCGTTGTGTTTTTGACAGGATTTTTATTTTTTGCGGGAAGAACAAAGACATCAACTTATGTTGAGGTAAGGGTTTTCTTTTGATTAAAATGAAGCAATTCAACACGTCACCATCCAGACCTTCACTAGAGGGTACCTCTCTGTAACTTTGCAGTTTGTAGTTCTGTGTGTTTTACTTCACACTGGTAAGTTTTGTGCATGAGCCTTCTCTGTTTTTCAGACAGAGGATGTGGAGGAGGTGAAGCCCAACCCTAACCCTTCCTAAGGAACTGCTCTGCCATCTGCTGGTGGAGATCAGAACATTATCCATCATCATGACCATCCACTGTTAATATTAAAATGTGTGAATAATGCCAATAATACATACTTAAATCTAGAACTGCCGAAAGGTTTGCAATTTTTCAAGTCTCTTAAAATATGCATATTGAAACTGCTTTTGCTCGCTGAAATAATTCCTACTGTTCATACTGACCATTTAGAGTACGCCTTTCTCATGTGTTTCTAAATGAAATTGACTAGGGACAAAATCCACAGTCACAGCTAGAGTCCAGACTTTCTCTTTGAGTTGTGCTATTAAACTGTAGGCTGCACACTGGAGTAACTATAATCTGTCTTACCTTTTACACTGATTGTTGAGTTGGACAGAAAAGTGGAAACCTCATGTATGTATTTCAGTCCGCAGATCGTGACGAGCTCGGACTCTCTTTGTTCTTCACTTGTCTGTTTCTGGTAAACGTACTGAAGATTTGACCATAAGATAAAGGGATTGTTGTGGTAACTTATTTTAAACATTTTTAGTGATACAGTTGCCGACGGAATAACGAACAAAAGTGGAAATCTGTAAACTTTTAATCAATAAAAAAAGATCAATGGAACCACAGTGAAACAATGGCAACTTTGTGAATTCCATTACTCTACCATTTTATATGTATCCAGGCAAACATAAATAATTCTGTATGTAGATACAGGCACAGACAAAAATGTACACATTTTCTGCATACTGTACACATACAAAACAAAACAAAATATATACATTCTCAAGTCTTATATATTATATTATATTTATTTGTAGTATGTTTGGGTGTTGTGCAGCGATTCTCAGGACCACTATGTTGTAAAATTAGCACAAATTCTGCTCTGAAATTCAGATTAAGGTGTGTGTTGCGGGCGATACTTTTACAACCATTACATTCTTCCATCATGGTTTGGATAATGTGGCACAAATGGGTACGTTTTAAGTTTGGGTTTAAACATTGTTAATAAATGCCGGTTGAGGCAGTTTCGACAACTGAAACTTTGATGGAGCAAAGCTTTGGCTCTGTTTCAACAGACACACAGCTGATAAAGATCAAACTGATCTGCAGTACAAAATCATAGTGACAGCAGATGTGCTCACATTAAGCAACCTGACGACAAAGTCACTGTCCGTTTACAGGGTCATGGTGCTGTTTTTTTCCTTTTATAGTGGAAAAAGAGACACATACGCCCACTGAAAGCTGAAAGTAACACAGATAATGTCCCGATTTTGAAGACAAATTTTCCTACAAACAAAAACATATTGAGTCAAAATAATTAATATATTCTACATAGTGGGTTTTAAGCTCTTCAGTCAATCAGGTCACACTGTAACATGTTTTAACAGTAGTTTGTCAGAAGCTACTGGGTTCACTGTTTTGGAGACGTTGCTGCAAAGATGTTAAAAACTGATATAACTTCTTGCATGACTGGCAAGAATTCTTCAAACTCAAACACACACGATATGTCAGAAATTCATACTACATGTTTCGAAACAGTACGTGCTAAATCTTAATCATCAAAGTCCACTGTTTTAGCCAGTAGAATACAAAAATATGAACATACTTCACCATTAGGTGAAGGCTACAACAGGAAACAATACAATTTGTGCAATACAATACACATGTACTTATCTGGAACTGTTTCACCACCACCCACATTTTCTTAGTTCAGCTGTGAGATAATCCTCCATTTTCTTTGTGCGCTGCATGGTGGGAGAATAGTATGAATCAACAGCACAGTCACAGTCAACCATATAGTCTGAATTCTGTACTTTATCTAGTCACTTTTCCAATGTGAATACATACTACATACTAAAACCTGCTTAGAATCTGTAGTATGAATTTGGGACACCTTGCAATTTCAGCTCATGGGTGAGCCTCATGACCGTCCTGAGAGCCTGAGAAGTGGTTGGACTGAGTGGCAAAGTATAGGCTAATTTTATTGATAATATTCGGAAAATTAGGCAAACTAGACTGAATAATATACACATACAATATGAGACAAGTTTATTTTATGTTGAGCCTTGTAAGCCTGTTTGGGCTAAGTACTGCACTGATCAGTATGTCTTAGAACTATTTAGTAATATGCCGGCTTAATCGTCAATTTGAGAATTGTCTAACAGTCTGGTAAAAGTCATTTGAAAAACTGCAGGTACTGCAGTACGAGGAGCCAAAATCTATGTATATCTGTGCAGATTGATGAGGAAATATATATATATCATCTCTGGTTGAAGTTATAGTTAGGCATGTGGTCTCCTGTGGGTTTAATCTTGGGGTTAAGGCAAAACGTTTTGTCAGGTTAAGTTTTTTGCTAGTTTATCTAGAAAGTGACAAGACCACCCAAAGCAGGCAGACAAGAATGCACATCAGGCACACAACACTCTGTGTGATGCAAAGGGCTGAGCATCGTTTAAAAAATTACAATTGCAGTACCACTACTAGTATCCCCAAGGTGATACCAATATCAATGGAGTACTTCATTTAATACCCTATGACGACAAGCATTCCTGAAATAATCCTTCTGTATTTTATGAATTTATTTTTTACCAGTCGGCACAGGTGCGTAGTATAGCAATACTATACCACGTTATAGTGCCCAACATCACCACACCAGACTGTATGGGTTGTAGCTGTGTGGTCATGAGCTAATCACACAGCGCAGTAAATCGAAGAATGCTTGCAGCAAGCAAACACAAATTCAGTTGTTTTCTAGATCTGGGTACAAAAAATAATTTGGAGGTATTGTTTGACTGAGGAAGTTTTGTGGTACTGGGTAGTTTCATTCAGTATCCTAAAAGTACTGAGTACCTATACTCAGCCCTGATGACACATGATGAAAGACACTGTCCCCAGGGGGTCCCCAAAGAGACAGAGGACAAGAAAGCTACAAAGACACACAACATAACATGTGTCACATAGCTTCCCTTATGTGACTAACTAACTAAGTAGATTTGGTGCCTATACACACCCAAACTCAACCATTTCACGTTAACCATGTGTTAAAATTTTTTTCTGGCAACGTCTCACACAGCCGCTGGAGGGTACCTTGTGCATCAGTATGAGACGCAGAGGGGTGTGACCAAGCAGTGTCAGTATTCAACGAGCTGGGATGAGAACATGTTAGTTCGACACATCGTGGCTTTAAAATTTGCACGTTTCAAGAACCGGGCATATCAGACTAACGAGCTGCAGAATCTCCTCCTGCAGTCATGTTTCCTCTGTAAAGACGTCAGATGTGATGCAAGGTTGTCTTGTTGAGGAGGGAACTCCACAGTTCAGGCTTCACTCAAAAGTGAAGAGAAACATCATGGGGATTGGCGTTTCCACAACCAGCTGCTGGGGGTGTTTTCTTTTTTGTCACATTTCGACACAGTGTCTTTGTTGAAGATCAAGATTTGAACAGTTTGACTGGAAACTTGGCAGTTCAACTGCAAACAAGTTCTTGTATGCCTTTACAAAATATAGAGACTTTCTCCTATTGTGATATAACATATAGTCCCGAATCTTAAAACAGTCTGGATGAACTTTTCTTCTCTTAGTTCACCCCATGAGTACATAATCATCGTCACGTTCCTCTTTAGAAGAGCACTCAGACTCAGGTTGAAGTGCTGCTGGGATATTAACTGTTGCATAGTCACAATCATCTTCAGTGGTGGCTCTGGCTCTTCTCGATCCTTTGGCACTGCTGAGATCAATCGAGGCATACATTACCTCCTCCTTAGGCTGTCGTGAGATAACACAAAGAGTGAGATGGTAAGTCCTCAGTCCTGAACATATGTTACACGGGCCGAACTTTATTTTACAGTACACCAAAAAGACTCAACATGACATAGGTTGTATCAAAGTAAACAAAAACTAGAAATAGACTAGAAATAATGAGAATTCTTTGAGGGTAATTAGGGACACGTTACAACAGACCTATACTGTGAACTAAAGTGTATTATTTTCCAGAATTGGACCCTTATTTGACTTTATTAGATGGTAATTGGGGACATATAACAACAGAACTGTGTCCTTAATTACCCCCTAATAAAGGCTAATAAGGTCTAACAATGGGAAGCAATACACTACAGTACAGTGTCCCCCTGTAATAAAGTCTAACAAGGCTCTAATACAGTGTATAATGCATAAAACATTTTATTTCTAGTTTTTGTATAATTCAATACAAAGTATGGTTTGTTAAATCTCATCAGTGTACTATAAAATTTAGTGCAGCTGTAACGCGTTATTTGTTTTTTATACATTGCTATTGCAACAAGCATGTTTGTTGATGTGGTGAGTGGTTAGGACTTCCTGCAGATGAAATAAACAGCACAACAGTTTCTTTTACAACAGAGGCCTAATGTTCACCCAGTATGCAAATCTAACGAGGCAGCACATCTGACTGGGCTATCATAAAAGGACAGAAACACACACACACCATGTCAAGCCCGAGCAGATATCTATGTGGATTTATGCCCTACAAAAATAGACTCAACATCAATGTGGGCAGGCCTACCTTATTATCTATGCTTCTTTTATCATCTGGAGCAGAGTCCCCTGAAAGAGAACATGTAAATTCACAACATGTTGCGAAACTGTTCAAGGTTTTCATGTACAATATATACTGAACATAATTGAAGATGCAGTTTTACCTTTAATTTTCTTCCTTATCCTAAAATAGAGCAAATTGACATGATGAGACTATAAATGAGGACACGGTCATCCAGATCTACATAGAATTAAACATTCAGGCCACTAAAATCACTAGTGTGGGATGAAATGTTGATCAAACTCACACCTAACACGTAATAATGTCTTTCACATCGAAAGATAAATTCTGCAAGACCTTTTTAGAGATGTAGGTTTTACCCCACAGCAGTGTTTCCTTGACAGCTTAACAGATGACAGCATGTGGTGCAACAGGAAACACTTTACATATGCCTACAACCCTCATCTGTCCATGGCCAACTGTCTATGTCAGTGATGTGGAACTTTGTATGCTCCTCGGTCAACATCTCACATCATAATACAACAAATACAAATACATACAAAGCTGCCAATTCTTAATGTTTGACTTGTCACTGACAAAGACGTTAGCTTAATCTATTCTTAGCTACTAACCACAATTTCCTTGCCGAATCAAATGCAGAAGCTGATTGCCACAGAGCCAAAAAGCAACTTCATTTTCATCTAAACAAGTGTTTCAAGCTCTCTTGTACCATTTAATGTTCACATTTTCGTCTTATAATCACCCTGATTTTGATAAGTTTTCTGAAAAGTTTCAGGAAAGCTTTGGAATATAATTACCAAATGCTGAAAATTTGCTTTGTGCCATTTGAGAGTGTCCTCCATTCTGTGTCAGTCTAAAGGATGATGGATGATTACTTACCCTGAAGTGCAGTTTCCCATGATATGGCCACAGAGTGTGGATGTTCACACCGTATTCGTCAACAGGTGGCAGGTACCAGTGCTTGGCTGCCTACTCTTGATGCTGTGGTAGACACTGATCTCTCTGATCTCTCTACTGCCGTATCTGAGCGCACACAGGCCACAGCAGAGAGAGAGAGAGGGAGAGAGAGAGAGAGAGAGAGAGAGAGAGAGAGAGAGAGAGAGAGAGAGAGAGAGAGAGAGAGAGAGAGCAAGTGCATACAATGGCCTTCTTGTGTGTTATTTGCCAACCTTGGGGGCGCCTTCTCATGTGGCTGCTGCTGACCTGGGGGGATGATAACATAGGTGAGGGCTGCTGACCTCGGTGAGGGTGCCTCCTCAGTGGGTGCTGCCCCCCTTGGTGGGTGCAACTCCTGTGTTCTGTGAGATATAATTACTGTTTTTCCAATGGAGTCTGGTTAGCTTGGAGGGAGCAATATTCGGCTTATATAACTTAAAGTTAGTAAAGTTAATCAAGTCTGTGGATTCAATGAAGAATCAACACAGTGTAGAGCACTCAAACTAAAAGTGAAGCACATCAACCAGGTCACTCCAGGGTTAAACATCTCTGTGGCTAAGTAATAGGCTAGCTCCTACATAGTGTGTACAGTGATGTTTTTTTTTTTGTTTGTTTTTTTTTAAGCTTTTTTTTACCTTTAAAGGGACTGTTCACCCCAAAATGAAATATACATATTTTTTCCTCAGGCCTGTATACTATTCATCCATCTAGTTTTGGTGTTTTGGTGACCATAAAGATAATATAGTGGAACTAAATGGCACTCAGCTTATGTCACATTTGCCAACTTCTGTCCTCAGTCTCTGAATATCTCTGACTTAGAGCAAAAAGCAGCTAATAGTAAACGTGGTGTTTCTTTGAATAAATTACGGATATTTTGGGTTTGAACATTATTGACCATATTTGGCATAATGTACTAAGTATTCAGCTTAACAAAATATATTACATATGCCTGGTGTTTTTAGATATGTTAATGCAG
>JAJHUR010122711.1:1730-12354 GCA_027495735.1 Lutjanus campechanus | reverse complement strand
GGAAAAGAGACAGCACACACACACACACACACACACTCACACACACACACACACACACACCTCACATACACACACACACACACACCTCACACACACACACACCTTTTATTTTTTATGTTTTCATGTGTTTCTGTGTGATGGTTGAAGTGCTATAAAAAAAAATAAAGATTTACTTGATAATTACATTTTTATTCTGTATAGTATCATAATTAAATCATCATTAATTACACGTTCTGTCATCGTCACTGTGCAGATAATAAACTATAATTCTGTAAAGTGTAACTGCAGGTATTAAATAATGTGATGATCTGTTAGATGAGACATCATTTGTGTTCACAGTATAAATTATTTTTGTTATTATTTTACAGTTTGGTGTATTTCTGTGTGACAGCAGGGGGCGCTGCAGGTCAAACAAAGTGAGGTGAACCTGCAGAACAAACATTTAAACCTTCAGGCCTGATTAACATGGTCCTCACTTCACATTCATGTATAAATCTATATCATTAATATGAGATTAAATTAAAATATAGACGGGCCATAAAATGATGGTTTTATAATTTTGAAGACTTTCTGTTTCATTCAAGCTGTTAAAGTCTCTCAGTAACCATCTTATAATTTTGTTACCTAATACATTTATTTTAGTCCCTCAGCATTGGTAAAATAAAATAAAATAAAATAAAATAAAATAAAATAATTCATTCATTGTCTGTAACTGTTTATCCGTGGTGGTTCACAGTGAGGCTGAAGCGTATCCCAGCTGACACTGAAGAAGTAAAACTCAGATAATCACAGATGTTCATCAGCATCAGTTCGTCTGTATCAACAGTAATTATGAGACTTTAGTTAAATTAAAACGAGCTGCTGATTGATCAGAGAAGAAACAAGTCATCATTTCTAACAACACATTGAAGTCTTGTTTATTGTTTATTTTCATGAAGATTTTCATGCAGTTGTTAATATAAACGAGTTATTTTGTATGAAATAGAGCTGCAAAGATCAGTCAATTATTAAATTGACAACTATTCTGATAATCAATTAATCATTTTGAGTTAATTTGCGAAAAATAAATGTTTCAGCTTCTTAAATGTGAATATTTTCTGGTTTCTTTCCTCATCTCAGACAGTAAACTGAAGATCTTGAACAAAACAAGATTTTTGAGGACGTCATCTTGGACTTTGATCATTTTTTGGACCAAACAACAAATCGATTGATTGAGAAAACGACTGACAGATTAACTGACAGTACAATAGTCTGTAGTTGCAGCCTCAGTGTGAGAATATAAATTCTTCACCATCAGTTTGTCCTGATATAACCGATAATAAAGTTTTTACATTTTGGTTCATGTTGCACAAATTAAATAAAGACACGTGTTGTAACTTCCAACTTCATTTGGAGGAAACAACTTTGAGAAACTTGTTTGTAAAACTTTGTTTATGTTGTTTATGTTATTTTTTAAAGATTACTTTTCCTGTAAAATTGATGCTTTGCTCTGTGACTGTATCTGCCTGTAAAATAAAAAAAATATCCACATGGTCAGTTATGAGACAAAACATCAGATTTATGATTAAAAAGTAGAAATTATCAGATAAAATCTGTAAATTATGAGATAAAAAGTCAAAATTATGGGATAATAGGTCAAAACTATGTGATATAAAGTAAAAATTATGAGAAAAATAGTCAGAATTCTGAAATAAAAAGATAAATTATTGTATAAAGCCTAAATTACAACATAAAATGTCTAAATTATGACACAAAAAGTCTACATGATTATATAAAGTCTACATTATGACATTTAAAAAGTCATCATTTTTAATCTGATAAAGATATTTCTTTATTTTTCTGGTGGAAATGAGCGTCCACACTGAGACACCTGAGAGGAACAAACTGCAGCTTCGGTTCCTTGTTGTTCTCAGAGTAAGAACAAAGCAGACTGGTTTGTTCCCAGTGGCTGCGGTGTGGGCGTCACTGGGGACACTGGTGTATTTTGGGGGAGCTGTGGGGCGCTGCTGTCTGCTGGTCTGGTCCGCCTGTGAGCAGCTGTTGGAGCTGTTGGAGCTGGTGGAGCTGGTGGAGCTGGTGGAGCTGGTGCAGGGCTGCAGCAGGAGGACAGGGCAGAGCAGAGGAGCAGCGTGACTGACTGGCTGACTGCAGGAGGGTTGAGTGACATCACGACGCGACATCTGCCGGTCCCGGGGCTTTGGACGGCCCACGGCTGGGCCTCTCGCTGGCTCACCGACAGCCTGCGTGTTGTCTGACAGCATTTAGCAGGGTGTTAACACGCAGCTGGAAGCAAACAGACTGTATACAGGAGGAGGGGGGAGTCACTCAGGGGGAGTCACAACAGGCTGGGGGTGAAATGTGACATGTTGTGTTTCGTCTTCAACAATAGTTTGTGCAGAAAGACGGCAGACAAACTGGCCGAGTTTAGAAGAAAATCAGACAAAGGACAGCAGGGACGATAGAAACGACTCCTCGAGACAGGAATCAGAGATTTTAGAGAGAAGTTAAAAAGACTCTGACAAAAAAAGGTAGCCACGAGTTTGTACCTCAGTTGCAAACAAACTTGTTTCCAAGATTATCTTTATATCTTTAAATACTGTAGTCTCTAGATTCTCAAACACAATTATGAGATAAAAAGTCAAAAAATTATATTATTTGCAGATGATATAAATTTATTTTATAGTGATAAGAATTTAAAACAACTTCTGGATACAAAGGGGAAAGAATTAAAATTGCGAACGAGACGGTTTGATTCTAATAAACTAACACTGAACTTTAAAACATAATTTTTGGTAATTGTGCAGCTAACTCTAACACCAAACTCAAAAGAGTGTTGGAAATTAAATTTCTTGGAGTCGTAATAGATAACAAAGTATGCTTGAAGCTGCACATAAATTATATAATAATATGTTTAAATCAAATACAAATCTGATCTTCATACTTCAAAAGAGAGCTTTAAGAATTATAAACATAACTCCATACAGAGAACCAACTCGTGATCTATTAAACTAAAGGCGCCTCTTTCCACCACTGCTATTTGCAGACTGAAATAAATTCTAACATCTGACAAAAGAAACGGTAGGCAGGATTTTTAATACATTTTGTACCTCGGTGGTAAACAGTTTTGTTTCCAAATTGCTGAAGAAGGCGGGAGAATGGTGAAGGGTTTGTTAGGTTAATTTTGCAGGCATATGATTGTATATGTGTCAGTTTTATACAGTATCTTTATATCAGGTTATTGTTTCTACATATTAATCCTGACCTCTGATTTGACCTTTGACCTTATTTGGAAGTTCCTGTATTCTGCCTTTGCAGAGCGTACTAAAAATATTGGGTCATACCAAAGCAAAAGGCAGAAACTTGTATCTTATCTGATCACTTTAACTTTAAAAAACAGCATAATGGGTGGATGTTTAGCTCAGTGGGTAGAGCGTCTGACCCATGTATGGAGGCTGTAGTCCTCTGCAGCGGCCGCTGGTTCAACTCCCGCCTTCGGCTCTTTGCTGCGTGTCATCCCCTCTCTCTCTGCCCCTCACTTCATCTCATCCCCTTCATCCCTCACTTCATCCCCTTCATCCCTCACCTCATCCCCTTCATCCATGTCCCCAACTCCTTCATCCCTCACCTCATCCCCTTCATCCATGTCCCCAACTCCTTCATCCCTCACCTCATCCCCTTCATCCATCTCCCCAACTGCTTCATCCATCTCCCCAACTGCTTCATCCCTCACCTCATCCCCTTCATCCCTCACCTCATCCCCTTCATCCATCTCCCCAACTGCTTCATCCCCTTCATCCCTCACCTCATCCCCTTCATCCCTCACCTCATCCCCTTCATCCCTCACTTCATCCCCTTCATCCCTCACCTCATCCCCTTCATCCCTCACCTCATCCCCTTCATCCATCTCCTCAACTGCTTCATCCCTCACCTCATCCCCTTCATCCCTCACTTCATCCCCTTCATCCATCTCCCCAACTCCTTCATCCCTCACCTCATCCCCTTCATCCCTTACCTCAACCCCTTCATCCCTGACCTCGACCCTTTCATCCCTCTCCCCAACTACTTCATCCCTCACGTCAACCCCCCCATCCCTCACCTCATCTCCTTCATCCCTGATCTCAACCCTTTCATCCCTCTCCTCAACTCCTTCATCCCTGACCTCGACCCTTTCATCCCTCACCTCAACCCCGTCATCTCTCTTCTCAAGTCCTTCATCCCTTTCCTAAACTCCTTCATCCTTCACCTCGACCCCCACATCCCTCACACCGACTCCTTCATCCCTCACCTCAACCTCTTCGTCCTTCACATCAACCCCTTTATCCTGTACCTTGACTCCTTCATCCCTTAATTCAACCCTGTCATCTCTCTCCTCAACTCCTTCATCCCTCCGCGCATGACTGTTCCCATCTTTGGTCAATCTCGCCATCTATCCAATAAACTATCTTTTATACTGAACATTTGGTTGAGGTCTTTGTTAGTGAACCAGTGTTTTAATGCACCGGCATCATATTGTTACAAAGTATCAGCCGATACAGTTCAGGTATCAGAATCAGGAAACACCTGTAGTTGAACTAACTGAACGGACTCAGCGCTCACAGCTTCCTCCTCCTCTTCCTCCTCCTCCTCCTCCTTGCTGAACATGAAACACAGCCTCTCTGTGTTTCACTGATTCCTCACGTTTGCTGAAGGATCAAAAGAGAAGAAACTCCATCTGAAATTTACACAATTAAATCCTCAAAGACGCCTTAAAGAAAATGTTAGAAAATATTTAAGCCTCTTAACTTCCCTCCTGTTTGTCAGTGCAGCAGATTAATGCTGCCTACTCACCTCACATCAGTGTGTGTGGTTTGATTCCTCTGATGACATCCTGACATTATTAAAAAATTACCTTTATATGACTAATCTGCTACAATAAAAATGTTTGTAAGGAACCACAACAGGCTCCCAACCAAACAAGTAAACATAACGTATAAAAAATATAACATGACAGAAAAGACAAAAAATAAAAAGTAAAAATAATATTAGCATAACAAAGTAATGTTAGCACATAAAATTAAATGTACCATGAGCAAAAAATAAAAAAGTAAAAGTAACATTAGCATAATGATGTTGTATTACCGCATAAAATTAAACATAATGTTAGCATAAAAAACAAAAAAAGTAAAAAGTAAATTTTAAAATTAAAAAGTAATAATATAGAAGTATAAAATGTGAAATATAATGTTAGCATTAAATCTAACAAAGTAAGATCAGGATATAAAATTAGTTGTGACGTTAGCATAAAAAATAAAAGTGTAAAAGTAAAGTTAGCCTAAAGATTAAACAGTGTGTAGCGTGCGTGAAGAATGTATTAGTTTTTTAACGTTGTATAAAGATCGACAAACTGACTGTTGACTGATAAATATCTAAATTAATTCAACCACACCAACATGTCCGAAATTTCACCTATTCTCATCCTCTGATCCTCCTGTGTTTTACCTCTGCTGCATTTTATCAGCTCAGAGTCAAATTTGACTTTTGAGTGAAAAATGTTGTGGCTACTGTGATAGATGCTAACATGCTAACATGCTAACACTAACATGTGGGCCTGAATATGAAAACAGAACCAGTTGAACCCATCAGCAGAGAAAAAGCCTGTCAGAGCTCCTCAGATATTATCATGTCAGATACAGGCAGGTTACAGCAGAATCACAGTGTATATTAGTGTTATTAAATAATTAACATCATATTTTGTGATATTATAACAAAGCTTTTGTTCTGTTTTCATTCTTTTAAAGGTCATTTTAATAGATTTTCAGAGCAGGGCAGTTATTCTACACACAGCCGGAGAGCGACGGTACGCCGTCTTCTAAACTCCTCACACAGACGGTCTGATGTGTCCTGTGTTGAACTGACTGCTGAGGCCTTAAAGGAAAGATACGTATTTCCTCTTTTTTGTAATACTTTGTTACTGTATTTAGTTTTCAGGTGTTTGTTCACTTGAGTTTTTTTTTCCTGACAACTTTTTACTTTTACTCCAAATATCTGAACTTTCTCCTCCTCACATTTTATAAACAGACTCGTTACTTTAGTTTTAATGACTTTGAGGTGAATTATTGATTATTGATATTTTGCATCATTGTGCGCCGCCTTCAGACATCAAGACTGATTTCAACCTGAATGAAACAATAAGACACAGAAAAGACGATTCACTGATGGATCCATTTGTCTGTTTCACACAAGACAGACGACAGTCGTAACGAGACAAAAACAACAAAAACAAGTAATAACACAAAAAAGATGTAACAAGACAAAAAACAAACATAAAAGATGTAAAAATACAATAAAGACATAACAAGATGAAAAAGTGGCAAAAAAGGCAAGATGAAAAACAACAAAAAGGTATGGCAAGACAAAAAAGATGTAACAAGAAAAAAGATGTAACAAGAAAAAAGATGTAACAAGAAAAAAGATGTAACAAGACTAAAAACAATGTAAAAAGACGAACAAATGTAATAAAACAAAAAATGACAACAACAAAAAAAACACAAAAAAGATGTAACAAACAAAACGACAAAAAGGTGTAACAAGATTTAAAAAAGACGTAATGGGACTAAAAACAATGTAAAAAGATGAAACTGATGTAAGAAAATAAAAAAATGACAAATAAACACAACAAGAAGACAAAAAATGCCAAAAAGGTGTAAGAAGATAAAAAATATGTTACACACACAGTAAAAAAGATGTAACGAGACCAAAACTACTTGAGATGCAACAAGACAAAAAACAACATGAAAAGACAAAAAGAGATGTAACAAGATGAAAAATGATTTCTTTTTTTTAAAGGCACAACGAAACTTAAACAAAAAAAAAAAGTCTGCTTTTTACTTGAATACTTTTCAGACATTTTAGAACCTGAACTTTTCTGCATTAACAAGTTGAATCAGTTCTTTTATCCGTGTGGACGTTTGACGCCTGTGAAACAGCTGAACTCTGGAATCTGTCTTATTACACGTTTGTGTTTTAAAGTTTACAGGAAGTCGCTGCATAGCATCAATGAACTCATGAACATTCACAGAGTTTATAACTGTAACCGTGAGATCTGACGGGTCGAGACTTTACCAGAAAGAGACGCAAGGCAGCGAACCAGGTTTGTTTAATGGATTAAGAATGTGCATGTATTGATTACAGACGGTTGCTGATCAGTTATTGCACTGCTTTGGCTGCGACGCCCCAATAAATCAACTTTACTAAAGGCCTAACTAACTAACTAACTAACTGCATGTGACAGATTTTCTGTGAAATGAAAAACCCTCCTGTTGTTGTTCTTCCTGAGCAGTTCTGTGAGCAGCGAGCTGATCAAAGGTATTGATGAAAAATGTCAGGTGGTCAGTTGCGTATTAATAAAACTATCTTTTAATGATACTTCGTGTTCTGTGCAGAAATGCACTACAAAGATTACATCTTATCAACATAGAAAAACGCCGTCTAAAATTGAATATTTGTGTTTCTAAATAAAAGTCTGAGGCCTCTGCAGGGCCGAACAGTTTTATATCCAGGATGTTTTCTGAGCAGAATCCCACAAACACAGTCCGGTCGAACTACATGAAGGTTTTAAAGGGACAGTTCAGATTATTTGACGTGTGGTTGTTTGAGGTTCTTCTCCACAGTCAGTGTTTTACCTGCAGCAGATGGAGGTCGACACGCCTCCAGTTTGGAGAAGCAGCAGGAGCTGATCAGTGTCCTGCTGCGGACGGAGTCAGCAGCAAAACATATTTTAGACACTTTAGAGTAAGTGTATGCTGTATTTAAAATATTTTCACCACTGTACCTCGCTGTTTGACAGACTCTTCTGACAGGAAACCTGCATTAGATGAGACAAATATCTCTCTCTCCAAACCAACCAAACTCCACTGACAAAATCAGTCATTTTATCTCACAGAACGCAGGAGTTGCAGGTCTACCGTTGCCTCCGTCTGTTAGTTCGTTTAAGTTATTGTGTGACTTGAGTGAATCTGAACAAACCCTTTAAAACACAGGAGTCACAGAATAAGACAAACACACTTACAGATGGAAGCACCAGCAGACCAACAACTCCTGTGTTCTGAGGGGAAATTGCTGATTTTGTCAGTGGAGTTTGGTTTGCAGAGAGTGATATTTGTCTTATAAAACGCTGGTTTTCTGTCCAAAAAACTAAATATTTTAAATATAGTGTTCACTTATTTGCAGATGTTTCTGACTCTGTCCACAGCTGTACAGTTCTTCGGTTCTCCTGCTGGTTCTCCAAACTGTCGGTACCGCTCTGTCTGTGGAGAAGAACCTCAAACAGCCCCTCTTGAAATGATGTGAACTGTCCCTTTAAAGGTCCTTCAGAGGTTCGTGGTTCCTTTCTTCAGTTCATGGCCTCGCAGTCTGCAGTCTCTGGCCGCCGCCGCCGCCTCGGCCCTCTGCAGCATCGTCTGCTGTAATCCGTTTAAATGTGAGCCGGGGCTGCTGTGCAGGGGCCCCAGGGGGCCGTAGCTGGAGTATCCGGGGATGAAGGGGGAGGTGTAGTAAAGGTGTCGGGGCAGGGTGGGGCTGAAAGGGGTCCGGGGCCCTGGCCCCGCCCCTCCGCTCTGTGAAGAGTCATGTGATCCTTTACTTTTATCCGAGGACGTGGCGATCTCAGCCAGCGACCACAGTTTCGGTTTGGGGGCCGGGTTGGCGTTGCAGGAGTCGACATGGTCTTTAGACGGCGAGCTCGTCGTAAGCTCCGCCTCTGACGCTCTGACCGGCCCCAGGGCCGCTGCGGTCTGAGGAGGGGCCCCTGAGGAGGCGGGGCCGGGGATGTGGGGCAGCCTCTGGTCCCCCGAGTCTTTAAAGTCCGGATCCGTGAAACCTCGATCGGTGTCGCTGCTGCTGCCGCCGTCGCCGTCGTCTCTGAACATCAACACACACGAGTCCCCGACAGAGTCCCTGCAGCGAAGGACTGCAGGAGGAGGAGGAGGAGGAGGAGGAAGAGGAGGAGAGGAAGAGGAGGTCAGAGAGGAGGGACAACACACACACACACACACTGACAAGCTGCTGAGGCTGAACAATTAATCAACTTTTTATTGAAATCATAATTTATTAAAACTCAGCAGCAACACATGTCTGAAGATCATTTTAAGTTAAATGTGTTCGTCTTCATCTGCATACAGGAGGTGGACAGTAATGGATTACATGTAATCAGGATTACATAATCAGATTACAAACTATAATCAGCCCAGATTACATTTGAAAAATGTGTAATTAGATTATAGTTACATTGTCGAGGATTACTTGAGTCTGAGTTTGACAAACAGGAATAATTCTTATAAAATGTATTTTTATTTGCTCTGAAGATGTTTTGAAATGTTTAAAAAGAGAATATTTGTCGAAACCTTTTTGGCTGCGTCACTTTTTCAGCTTCAATATTTTCAGTGTTTGATTCCAAAGAATCCCAAAAGTATTCAGATTTTTTTTAATAACGCACTGGATTAGTAATCTGTAATCAGTAACTGACTACATTTCAAAGTAATCTGACTACATGTTTTATTCTACAGACTGAAGGAAAATCACATCAGAACCACTTTAATTTTTTTTTAATGAAAATAAAAATAATGATGTAAAATTATTATAATAATATATAATTTATAATATAAACAAATCTCATCATAATTAGATATATTTTAAGATTGTTCAGCACAAATAGACACACACACACACACACACACACACACACACACACACACACTCATATACGGTACAGAACAGCAATGATTAATCAGTTAATTGATTATTAATCGACTATTAAATGAATCACCAACTCTTTTGATTGTGAATATTTTCTGGTTTCTTTCCTCTCTGACACTTAAACTGAAAATCTTTGAGTTTTGAACAAAACGAGACATTTGAGGACGTCATGTTGAACAACATGATCAACTGATTTTCACAATTTTCTGATATTTTATAGACCAACCAATAATTGATTCATCAGAAAATAATAGACAGATTAATCGATGAAGAAAATAATCGTTAGTTGCAGCACAACACACACACACACACACACACACACACACACGCACACACACCGTTCTAAACAAAAACAAAATGAAGAGGATGAAATGAAAACATTCTGAACAGAATCAGAACTGAATCGATCAGTTCATCAGTTCATCAATAGAAAATTAATCTGTTTGTTTTCCGAATATTATTGTTTTGTTTTGTTTTTAACTTTTTGTTCTTGGAGAAAATGAGACATTTCAAGACGTCACTTTGGACAAATTTCAGCTTTTTTAAAAATGTATGATCGACTGACTGATAATAACGAAAAGTAAAATAATTTGCTGCCGTTTAACAGAAAACAAAATGTTCTGATGATTAAAAAAACACTGATTCTATTAATTATACAAATGTACTAAAACCTGCTGAAACCAAACATGAATTTATTGCCTTCGTCTGCATTCATACAAAACAACAACAACAACAACAACAACAACAACAACAACAGGCTCAATATAAAATCATTCTCTACATTTATAATAAGGTTTTCACTGGTCGGTGCTTCGGCTCCGAGCGAGAACAGATTTACTGTCAGTTATTAAGAAGATCATTTAAAAATTAATTTTACTGGATCCTGAGATGT
>JAJHUR010122709.1:2028-15775 GCA_027495735.1 Lutjanus campechanus | reverse complement strand
ATTAAAGGTCAAACCTAATCTAACACATGAACTGTCTGTAATAAACCCTCATAGCACAAGAAGACTACACAGCTACAGTAAGAACAGAGGGTCAAAGTTGAAACAGGAAGTGTAAACTGTGATGGATGATTACAACAGACAGTTGGGTCACAACGTTCACCTTTTCCAAATTAACCTGGAGGTCAACATTCGCAAATCTCAGTTTAGATCGAGTCTTATTAGGACCGACAGAGTCTGACGGAGGCCGAGCCTCATGTACTCTCTGAATGCAGCGTTTCCTAACACCAACAGTCAGACGCCACAGGCCAAAGAGGAACTGTGGTCTGTGTTGAAACCGAAACAGGAAGGGTTTGCCCGCCGCTCTGTTCATCCAGCAGCAGCATGTGTGAAGGAAACTGTTCGCTAAGACAGTTTGACCGGCAGAAATAAACTACGTGACCTGTTAAAAAGGGCCGAATTCTCCTTTAACGAGCTTAATTGTCTTGTTAACTCAGATGTCAATAAGATTTAGACATTTATAACAGAAATCCTGGTGTGACATTAGCTGGCAGGTGTGTGTTGTACGAAGACACCACAAACAGTCTTAAACACCAATGACAACCAGAAATTCATACATTAGTGCCAGTGAGGGTAAACCAGAGTTCAATCGACCAAGAACAGTCGACCAAATCACAACAAAAAACAGGAACTGAAATACCAGAAAATATTGGGCCACACCGAAACTGAGACAAGAGAATATGTGACCGAACCTGGACTAAAACATCCAGGAATACTGGACCGAACCTGGGCTAAAACATCCAGGAATACTGGACCGAACCTGGGCTAAAACATCCAGGAATACTGGACCGAACCTGGACTAAAACATCCAGGAATACTGGACCGAACCTGGACTAAAACACTAAAGAATATCTGACCAAGACACAGCAAAAACAGGAACTGAAATACCAGACAATATTGGGCCACACCGAGACTGAGACAAGAGAATATGTGACCGAACCTGGACTAAAACATCCAGGAATACTGGACCAAACTTGGGCTAAAACACTAAAGAATATCTGACCAAGCCACAGTAAAAACAGGGACTGAAATATTAGAAAATATTGCCCCAAACTGGGACTAAGATAAGAGAACATGTGACTGAACCCGGACTAAAACAACCAAGAACATTAGATCAAACATGGACTGAAACAACCAAAACTGAAAAACCAGAAAGTATTGGGCCAAACTGAGACTAAACCATACGGGTATAAAATGAGTCATATGTGTGTATTTACAGTTTATGACAGCTGAATGATTCACCACATCAGCATTAACTTGGCGGTCTCTAACATCTCTCAGACTCTGACTTCCTGTTTCATTCTGGGAAACCTGAAACTGTCCAGCTTGTTTCTGATTCACATCTGAGCGCGTGCGACTGCTGACAGTCTGTGTGATGTCATCTCGTCCAGCGTGACGAGGACACCGTTAGTCAATCTGGTTATTTTTTTTCTTGCCAACATGATCACACAGCAAATTCCTATAATATCCACACAGTTATTATTGATGGAGATTCCTCTGGATGATTCTGTTTGTAAAAATTGTGAAGGCGTCATATTTTACAAACCAAACAATCAGTTGATTTGTTGTCATGATAAATGGTTGTTGGACATTTTTCAGACTATTGGGGTTTCTAACCCTAAACCACTGTTCAGATTGCCCGTTACACTGAAGTCCCAATAGTCCAAAAAATGTTCCATTGAACTGAAAACCCATTTGTCCGAAACGACAGCCTGCTATCCCAACGCCCATTGTTCCAAAAGTCTGTTGCTCTTAACTGAATTAAGAAAAAGTTAAATGACTCATTTTAACCCAAATCTTTTCTTAAAACTAACCAAACGTTTTCAGAGCAGTGGGCATTTATTTTCAGGACAACTGGTTGTCGGACAAATGGGACATTTTTCATGCTATTGGGGTTTCTAACCCTAACCCACTGTTCCATTATTCTGAAACCCCAATGGTCCAAAAAGTGTCCCATTGGGCCAAAGACCCATTTGTCCAACAGGACACCCGCTATCCTGAAAGCAAACGGCCATTGTTCCGGAAGCCTGTTGCTCTTAATTGAGTTAAGAGAAAGTTGAATGACTTATTGTATCCCCAACCACGATCTCCTAAAGCTAACCAAGTATTTTTGTAGCAGTGGTTGTTTGTTTTCTGGATAACGAGCTGTAGGACGTTTGTTTTTCAGACTATTGGGGTTTTGGAACAATAATCAGTCCCCGTCTGGCCAGAGGGTCAAAGGAGACCAACAAGACAAGACCAGAGAACCTGCCCGGTTATGGACACGTCCTAACTTTCAGATCCTGTCTTAACTGTTTGGTAACCATGGTAACCAGGGTCAGGACCTGATTTAGGAAAAAAGATCATTGCAGATGAACAGGTCCTATGGCTGCATCTGAAGTTCTTTACTAACAGCTTATTTTATACATTAAAACAGTGAAAGAGATTTTTAATTACGTCTGAAACGTCGGGTGCGAGGTGCATAATATTTCCAGATAAATATCACAGTACGCGAGCTCGGGGTACAGCGCTAACATAAATATCCCTCAGTAATAACCAGTAACTGTAGTTAACAGTGTTTGTTAACAGAAGCTAACAGTAGTTTCAGTGAAAAGTATCTAATGGTTGTAGTAACTAAGTAACTAACAGAGGGGTCATCACTCAAGTTTGGTTCTGATTGGGTGTGTGTGTTATTATTACCCTGTTAACTTTGCCCCAGGTCTCCCCTACACAAAGCAGGACTTTTACTTGTACCAGAGTAATTTTTACACTGTAGTTTGAGTACTTTTACTCTAATAAAGTATCTGAAAACCTCCAACAACAGTCAGGATTATTATTGTTACACTTTATGATTCTGCTGCGTTTCTGTTACGTTAACGTGATAAAAGTTTAAAGAAGAAGTGACTGACAGCAACACACACACACACACACACTGGGAGTGGTCGCACTCTAGTTTCCTGCAGCAGCGTCAACAATCAATCAGTCGATCAATCGATCAATCAAAGTGGTTATTGATTCGTAGGAGAACCGATCGATCGGCTGATTGGAATTAAAGATCAATAATGTGCTGAAAGTTTGGACAGAGGACACACACAGACACACACTCATACACCCTCTCTCTCTGTTTCACTCACACACTCTCACACTCACACACACACACACACACACACACACACACACACACACACACACACACTCTCTCTCTCTCTCTCTGCTCCGGAGCTCCGGCGGGATGAAGAACAAACACTCACCGGTCATCAGTCCTCCTCTCCGGGCACACAGCTCCGCTCAGTCCCGCTCCGCCTGTGGGTGTGTGTGTCAGTCTGTGTGTGTGAGTGTGTGTCAGTGTGAGTGTGTGTGCGGGAGGAACAGCGGATCTGTGTGTCAGTGTGAGGCGGAGGGGGGGCGGAGTTAATGAAGAGGAGGAAGTCCGAGAGGAGAGAGAGGAAGTGGAGCAAGTTTGAGGAAGTTTACTCTGTGTGTGTGTGTGTGTGTGTGTGTGTGTGTGTGTGTGTGTGTGTGTAACACTGGGTTTTCTGTTTGTTCTGTCCAGAGTTGAGAAACACGTGTTTCTAAAGTTGTTTAAAGAACCAATCAGAGACCAGCAGCGTTGAGTCGGATCACTGTGACGTCAGTGATGCTTCAATTTAAATATTTGTAAAGTTTTGTTTTGTGTGTAATATAGTTTTTAAAAATGAGTTCCTCACATCTGGACTTCAAAGAGGAGAAGTTTGTTACATAAAATTATAAACAAACTCCACAAACTTCATTAAACTCAGCTGTTAAACCGAAACTTTCACTTTTCCACCGCGAAGGTTTGACGGCAGCAGCTGATCAGTGTTCACGAACAGAGAAAATAACTGTTACGGGAAAGACTTGAGAAACATGGAGGTTTTATTTCAATAGAATATAAATATTAGTAACTTCAAAAGCTCAGAAACATCCCGAAACCACTGAAATAATTCGATTTTAAAATGTCCTTGGAACATGGCAACTGTACCGTAATGTAATAAAAAATGTGAATAAATAATAATAATAATAATAATAATGTAAATACTAACATATATAAAAGGTGTAATGTGTCATGACATCATTATCAGACTGAGGATTTGATCATATTTGTCATTATTCTGACTTTTGCTTTGGTATGAGACAAATACAGGAACTTCCAAATAAGGTCAAAGGTCAAATCAGAGGTCAGGATTAATATGTAGAAACAATAAACTGATATAAAAATATAAAACTGACACAGACAAAATTATCTGCTTCAACAACAAGAAAACTTTAGTCATTTTTCTGCCTCTTTAGAACATGAAGCTTTAAATTTTAGAAACTCAAAATATTATATTAAAAACAAAATAAATAAAATTAATTAAAAAATTTAGGGACATCCTTCTTTAGTTTCTAAAACTCAAATATTCAAGTTTTCTGAAGAAGAAAATTAAATTATCTCAAATAAAAAATCAGCAAAACTTTTTAAAGTTTATTTCAAAACTTAAAAAGTTTAAGTTGGACTCAGAAATCTACAGCAGCGCGTCTATTAACATAATGAGATAAATTAATCTGATGTTATCTGATAATCCTGCACTTCCTGTCTGCGGCCGCAGGGTGGCGCCATCACAACGCTGCACCTGCTGCCTTCACGTGCTGTCGGAAAAAAGGCCTCCAGGACAGAAAACTGAAGAATCTGAGGAATTCGGCTGTTTTATTGAAACTTTATCAGAGTGTAACACTGATTTATGAGCACAGAGTTCAAGACCAGCAGGTTTCACCAGTTTAACCAGTTAATGAGCCGCTTTAAACCTGCTGTTCCTGTTCAGTCTGCTGTTTGTTCTGTTTGTTGTTTTTCTTTTTACAGTGTGTTAACTTGTTGCAGTGAGAGATGTGAATGAAGTGAAAATATTTGAGTTGGCTTCCTCAGGTAGTCACACCTGAGTCACCAGGTAACCTGCAGGTGTTTGGACTGTTGGAGGCAGCTGGAGCAGGTAAACATATATTTACAACAGCATTCATCAAAATACAACCTGAAACCAAACCCCGTAAACTAAAATCATTTCTTTTTACTTTTCTTTTATTATTTACTTTCATTCTTTATCAGTTCAATTTGTTTTTGAAAAAAAAGAGAAATCAAGAAAATATATTTTTTTAATTCTCAGTATTTATTTGTGATTCTTCTGTGACATTTTTTAAATCAACTAAACTAAAACGTTTATTAATCAAAATTGATTTGCATTTAAGTTATCAATCATTTATTGAAACAGAAAAGTGTTAATCAGTGTAAATAGAACCAATCAAATCTTAACACAAGAAATAAAATGAAATACGGCTGCAACTAATGAGTCATTTCATATATTTACTTTTTATTTGACAGGAAAGAAACATTTAGGTGTCATCATCTGTTCAAGAGTAGCTGATTTTCTGTCCTTTAAATAAATAAAACAGCAGACACCAGAGTACAGACACGAAAACAAACAAACAAACAAACAAACAAACAAACAAACAAACAACAACAAAACAGCCATATCATCTATTTAGTGTCCAAAAAGTAAATAAATACAGAGAAGTTATTGATTTTAACGTCATGTGACAGAAAATCAGTTGTCTGAATTCGGAGCTTTCCGTGAGTCCGTGAACGCAGCGCAGGCGGATCTCTCCGTGTGTTTTCTCGCAGCAGCACTTTGGTGAGTTTGGTTCGCGGGCGGAGAAACTTAAGAACAAACTGTTTGATCAACGCGTTCACTCTCTGGTTGGATCAGTTCGTGTCGAATTGATCGGATCGGATCGGATCGGACGGGATCGATGGATTAGAGGAGCGGCTGCTGCAGAGGTGAGTGATGTTCACTGTTTAAAAATACTTTTTGTTTTCGGGATGTTGGTGTGAAAGTGAGCAGCTGTGTGACCTCTGACATCCAGTCAAACGGACAGATCGATAATCTGCACTGATCGATCAGATAGTTTGAGTATCAGATTATTGAAGAGTCGCAGCTCAGATCTAATAAATCATCGATCGTTTTCTGATGTTGGTCACGTGGTTGACGCGGTTTTATTTATTGATTAAAGTCTCTTTTACAGTTTAAAACAAACACGTTTCTGAGGCGATTTTCTGCGTCAGTGAGATGAACAGAGGACCGTGAACGCCTCCAACATTTAACAGCATTTTCTCACTCAAACTTTGTTTTATGAGTAAAAATATGATCTGAAAACACAAACAATCCTCCTGAAAACAAACCTGATCATGAAAAATGATTTTCAAAAACTTTTCAACCTGAATTCAGAACAAAGATCAGATATTTAAAGTTCAGACTGATAAAGTTTAATGTTTTCAGTAAATCTTCAGTCATTGTGTTGTGACAGCAGCATGTTTCTCTCTGTGAGACATCAGCTGATCTTTAACTCTCAGTCAGAGTTTGTTGAAGTTTTAAAGTGAAATTCTTTCTCATTCTTACTTGATAAACGACTTCAGCTGCTCAACAGTCCTGTTTGGTCTCTGTTGTTGTATCACACATGTTCACTGGGAGATCAGGTCTGGACTGCAGGCAGGTCTGGACTGGAGGCAGGTCAGTCTAGTACCTGAACTCTTTTACTGTTGGAACACGTCCACAATGTGTCTCAGCATCATCGTCTCTCTGAAATAATCAGGGACGTCTCTGAGACAGACGTCAGGATGGCAGCATATGTGTCTCTGAATCCCAAACACCTTTCAGCATCAATGAGGCTTCACAGATGTGGAGAACTAATCGATTAATGGAGACAATGATCAATAATGAAAACTGTTACTGAAATGACTTTAAAAGCAGCTTTTATTTTGAAATGTTTAAAGAAATGTTGTCTTCCTGTCTTTCCTCAGACATGGCGGGTGTGTGTGTGTGGCTGGTGTGTGTGTACGTGCTGAGCGTGTGTGTCGGGGCTCACAGTTCATTGGATAAAAGTGACCACGCCCACCTGGACCACCATCACCATCATCTGGTTTCCAGCGGCAACGCAGCCTCAGGTAGGAAACACAGCGCTCATCCTGTTCCCCTCAGAATCGACTGTAATCACGTTATCGATCCTCCCACGTCTCATGTAGCGCCACCATCAGGTCAACGTCTTTTTTTTTGCAAAGAAATCATAAGACCAAAAGAAAACTGAGAAGGAAAGTTGTGATTTTATTGTACGATTCATTAAAATCAAAGGCGACTTGTTTAAGGAAGAATAAAACTGCAGCCTGTTCTGAGTGGACCTGACGTAAATTTAACAAAAAGACGAACAACATCTGTTTTATCTGTTGAAGGTCACCTGGAGAACATTCCACAACAAAGAAAAAATGTAAACGCAGAGAAACAGTGTATAAAAAACAAACAAACACTGAGTTGGTCCGTTGAGACGTACGTGTTTGATGTTTGCGCGGCAGGTCAGCTCTGACTGCTGGAACTCGCAGGAAGCTACGATGTTTAGTCACATTTCTGGAAAAGTTGCAGAGTTTGGACAAAATTGCAAAGTCATGCTGAATTCATGGGGATCGGCTGCGATCGTAACTTCCTGGAGGGACGGATGTGTGTGCATCAGACTTTAAAGTGTGAGATACGAGTTCATCGGTTCAGACGGCCGGATCAGTAAAAAGATGAATGTCAATCAGAAAAAAATCAATGCATCACTAGCGTATCAATGAATCTCACTAAGACATTCACATGTTTCATGTTTGGCGTCATGGAGCTGCCAGTGTGACTTTCCTTCGTTTTCTCTGCACCGCTCTCACCGGACACCTCCTGCCTCGTTCATACAAAACAAGCGCTCCCTCCTCCCTCTCCTGTGACTCCTCCTCATTTACTCAAAACGACAATGAAAGAACTGACGTTGCGCCGCGTCGCACCAACAAACTTTAATAACACGCAAGTGTGGAATAAGTTTGTGTGGTCATGTCGCTGTGAGAGCAGGTGACACGTAGCATCGCTGTTCCTCCACACCTCACTTCCTCTACACGGTCAGATTCCATCAGAACCACAGAACTCTTCATATGAAACACAGCAGCTGATCATCTTACTGTAAAAATACTCAGATTTTAAACAGTTTAAGTTTGTTGACAGATTCTCGTTCAGGCTGCAGGATCTCATTTACACACGAGACTCATGATAAGATGTTGACATCACTGAACTGTCTCCTTCTCTCCATCTCACTGTTACTGTTACTGGATTAAAACTATCAAGATTTGTTCTTGCAGCAAACAGAACCCGTCACACGTTGTATCGTGACGGGACTGAATCATCTCGCTGAGAATCGTCGGCTTTTTAAAAACAAGATGCATCATGTGGTTGAACGTGTGTGGAGACGTGTGTTGAATCGTCTCAGTCTTATTAATGATGATGATTATCAGGAGTTATTACTGAACTGTTTTAAACGTGTGCTGATCGATACGTCCGACAAACTTGTGTTTGAAAGATAAACAGCTCTGAAGAGATTAAAAACATGGTTTCATTCTTTTCACGTGTCGTTGAAACGTTCAGTTCAGTCGACGTTTTTAAAAATATTTGATGTGACATAAAATTGACTGAGGCTTCAGTTCTGCTTTAGCGGCTGGATGATTGCAGATCTTTGTTGTTGTGAAAAGGTGACGGCTGTTCTTCAGTTTGTGGTTTTAACTCTGAACAAAGAAACCATCCTGTTGCCATAGAAACGTGTCCCAACCTTCATATTGTCGCCTCCCGTAGACTGAAAACTTCCTGTGAAATTAAATTTAATCAAAACTCATATCTGCAGAGTGTGTGTGTGTGTGTGTGTGTGTGTGTGTGTGTGTAGCAGAGATAGCGTGGGAGCTAGCCGTTAGCAGCTCACCACAGCTTCCTGGAGTCGACACATCCATGATGTCACAGGAAGTATGGTGACAGAAATAAACTCGACAAGACAAGACTAGACAAGAGGGTCCCGCCCTCGGGTCTGAGAGCCAATAGGAAGAGAGCAAAGTCCCCCATCCCGAAGTTACATCACTTCCTACCCAATGCTAAGCCAAATAATTATATTAGTCAGTTTAGGCTCCCTTTGTTTATTTATTTATTGATTGATTGATTTGAAGATGGTGTTGATTGATTGTTTGTCTCGTGTCTGTCCTCCTCGGCTCGGCTGTTTTGAGGATTTGTTCACTTCTGTTTGAATGAAGGTGAAAGTGAAACAGTTCAGTCTGAACATCGACTCGACGACACGTTTAATGACTCTGAGATCAAATCCAGCAGCAGAGTTTTTCAGTCTGAGCTTGTTGAACGTCGGGACCTCGTATCTCCGGCTGGACGGAGACGGTCTGTCTTCAGTGTTCAGGACACGACTGAGACAGTCAGCTGATTCTTAGAGTTTCTCCAGAGTCGACCTTCAGTCTTTGAGCAGATTTATTATCATCATAGACTTTATTCTCCTGTGAAGCTTCAACCAGCTGAACACAAACGTTCATCATTTGTAACTGAAGTCAAACCTCCTGAATAATTTTCCAGTTAGTCCAGAACAGGTTCTCAGTGGTTCCGTCCTCGTCTCTTCATCTCTTTATTTTCTGTTTCACTTCTCCTGAGTTTTGTCACACAGGCACCTTTGACCTTTACACAACTTTTGTCCAGTTTTTCCTCGTCTGGTCTTTCACACAGTTTGAACTCAGTCTGCAGCTGATCTCTGATCTCTGATCTCTGATCAGCACCGTCGGGGTCGCTGAGTTGCAGCTCACACACACAGTCGGTGACACTCTGCTGCTGGAGGGTTTGTTGTTTACAACAAAGAGTCAAATACATCCAGATCCTCTGTGCAGATCAGATGGTCTGTGAGTTATGCAGATCATTTCTACGTTGGGATCACAGATCTGAGTCCTGTCGGCACCAGAGATCCTTTATGTGCTCACGTTCCTCCTCTTGTTTCCCGAGTCTGCGTCTCCGTCTGCTGACACAGGATCAGTTTCAGACAGTCGGTCAGTGTGGATCAGAAGCAGCTCAGCTTCGTTATAATCCCGTCTGATTCTGATCATATTTACATGAACTGTTGAATGAAACGTGTTTATATAAATGTTCTTATCGTCTCTGCAGACGACGTCAGTCTGAGCTTTTTCTTTCTTTTGGATCAGAACCTGGATGTTCTGGTTTTGGTTCTGGTGCATGATGGGAGATGAAGTTCTCCTGCTGTGTCCGGCCTGATGTTCAGCGTGTGACTTTGACTCGACCTCCGTCCTCTTTAATTCTATTATCTCTGTATTTTTGTCCTCACAGCTGCTGACGTTAATCCTCAGACCTTTAACTCACCTGTCGCTCTCCGTACCTCTCTGTCTTCTTCTGTGGTGCTGTGGAAACTTGATCTGGATGAAGGGGTTAACGGGGTCTCCTGCAGATACTTTTGTTTTAGATTCAGATCTGTTCAGCGTCAGGTTTCACCCACTGACAGCAGCACTGATGCAGAGCTGTGTGTGTGTGAACGCAGCCTGAGTGTGTTCCTGTTTTAAACTTCAGACAAAACTGAGACCACGTTTTTTTTTAAAATTTATATTTGTTTACATTTTGTTACATCGACGCCATTAAACGTAGAGTGAAGCAGCTGTTAGCAGCTGTTAGCAGCTGGTGTTAGCAGCGTCGTCACAGATCACAGACTCGAGCAGAGGAACTGATTCATCTTCTTACTTCCTGTTATGTTTGTTATCTTTGTTTGTCTTGTTACTTGTCGCGTTATTGTCGTCGTGTTTCATCTTCTACGTTGTTTCCGTCTTCCATTAAAACTGAGAAAACTTCGGTGACGTCTCTCCGGGAAGCAGCAGTGATTTTCATTGATGGACCTGCTTCGTTCAGACTGCTGATGCTTCAGCGGTCGAGGACGCAGATTCACAAACTTCAGTCAGATGACGGATCAATGAGTCCGATAGATTGATCCAAACAGCCCCGTCACTACACCGTCAGCCGTCACCTGGGATAGCTACCTACGGCAACACCGATGGACAAACCATGTAGTTTGCTGTTGTTAGTCGTTGGCCTGTTAGCCAACGTCTGAATGTAAAAACTCCGTCAGTGTGGAGGAGGTCAAAGGTCACAGAGAGAGAAGATGAAGAACTGAGGCCTGCAGACGATAAAACTACAACGTTAAAAAATGTTGTTATGCTGCGTCCATTTACCTCGGAAGTCGGAAGTCTGAGCTGGGAATCACGTCACAGCTGATTTATCAGCGTTCGTTACAAAGTCGGAAAAAAGTTGCCAACCGCCGTTAAACAGGAAGTAGTCGGAAAACAAGATGCTAACGTCTACAAAAGCTATTCTCGCGCTTGCCTTGTCTGAATATAAGTCAGTGTTAACACGCCCTGCGTTGTAATTTTTTTTCATACCACATGAAAAATGTAAATAACACTAAAGCAGCATTTCCATATATACACGTCGAACAATACGATGTATACGACTGGTTTAGTGCAACAAACACTCGTCAGAAGTGCTAATAAACAGAATATTACAGGAGCTTCTACTGTTCACACCCGGGGCGGCCATCTTGGATTGTCAGCTCAGGGTTGGTGAGGATTCTCCGACTTTCTGACTAAGAATTCTGACTTCAGGGGTTCCAGTTGAAATTTCCCACTCGGAACTCAGAAATCCCGAAATCCCGACTTCCCAGTACAACTGGAACGTAGCATTAGTACTTTTACTGTAGTTAAAACAGCTGGAAACACCAGTGTGGAAGCAAATCATTTCCACCAAAAAAGATATTTTTGAGGACCCTCACACACACACACACACACACACACACACACACACACACACACACACACAGTCAGCTGGGTGATCATGCAGAGACTTTCAGACGTTCTGGAGGCTGAAATGACCAAATGTAGGCATGAATGAAGATCTGACTCTGCTCAACGTGTTTAAAGCTGCTCCGTTGTCATGACGACGGTGGCAGCAGATAAGTGACCTGACGGATGATGATGGATGCTAACTGCTAACTGAGGCTAACAGGAACTGAGACTGATGTTGCTTTGTGGAGAAATGTGATGAAACATCAGTGATTGTTTATTAAACCTTAAAGTGTTAAATGATGCGTTCAGGTGCTCCTCAGATGTTCCTGGTTCCCGAGTTTGGA
Source organism: Lutjanus campechanus (assembly GCA_027495735.1). Classification (NCBI taxonomy): domain Eukaryota; kingdom Metazoa; phylum Chordata; class Actinopteri; order Lutjaniformes; family Lutjanidae; genus Lutjanus; species Lutjanus campechanus. The sequence goes on along the minus strand of JAJHUR010122709.1, from coordinate 3,682 downwards.
AGTGGCTCTAGAGACCACAGAGGGTAGCGAGGGTCGTTGTCGTTGTCGTTGTCGTTGTCGTTGTTGTTGTTGTAGCGTCTGTTGCGAGCTAGTTTATCTGATTATTCCAACATGAAATATTCACATGAAAAACTTGAAATTTATAAACAAATTAACAATTTGTGAAATAATTAAAGAAATAATTAAAACCGCTCTCTTAGCTCTGGAGCTATGTGCAGTGTGATTAGCCTTTATGACAGTTGGGCTAACGCTGACGTTAGCCTGCGCTTGCTAACTCTAAACACTGGTACAGTCACATGTTCTGAGACAGAAGCATCATTGGAGCCTGCAGGACTAACAGAGGTGTGACTCGTGTATAATCCTGAGTTAAGTTCAGGTTGAAGAATATTCAGAGTGAGACTATAAGTATATTTTTCTGTATAGAAGTTTACTTTAGATAGATGGATAGATAGATAGATAGATAGATAGATAGATAGATAGATAGATAGATAGATCTTTATTCGTCTGACCCAAAGGGTGTCAGAAATTTTTCTTTGACAGGGCTCACATCACTTTCCACACACACAATGCACACACAAAAGGCCTAATTAAACGTATGAATTCAGAGTATTTCAGACGTTACTGAAGTAAAACTCGTGAGTGTTTCGTCCTCCGTCTGTCTCACTCTGCCGCCGTCCTCTGGACCTCATTCAGCTGTGACGTGTCTCCGTTCTGTGACCCAAACAAAGATGGCTGCCAGAAAAGATGTTTACTCCTCCTGTTTCTGTTTTTGGCTCCAGGAACCAAAGTCGACGTTCATCAAAGTGACTCAGAAGCTCAAACTCATTTATTTATGAAACAGAACTCAGACAACAACACAGAAAAATAATCCATAATAATCCATTCATATCATATTTCTTATGATCTGTTAAGAGCAGAATAATAACTGTTGTCTCAGTTTTAATCTTTGATCTTTGAATAATAATAATAATAATAATAATAATAATGTTTTTGCAGATCTGTGTGTGATCGACCCGCCGCTCTGTCACGATGAGAACTCGGTGCTGAGTTTCGAGGCGATCTGCAGCATCCACAAACTGATGGACGACGACGCCGACGGGACGGTGGACATGAGCGAGACGGACGAGGTGAGACGTGAAAACACTGCAGACAGTTTGACTAAACAGAAGACGTTTCGTGTCCTGAATACACTAAATCCAACCTGTTCAGTTTCTCAGGGAGGATCTGAAGGATCACGACCCCAAAACCAAACACAGCAGCTTCCACCGAGCCGACCTGCACATCAGCCTGGAGGACATGTGGACGGCCTGGAAGAGCTCCGAAGGTGAGGACGCGTCAAACCGCAGAGCTGCTGCTGTTTGTATAAAAGGCATCCTGGGAAATTTAAAAAACAAACCATGAAGTAAACAAAGTCGACAGTTTGAAGGAAAAACAGACACAAACATCAACAGAAGAGAAGATGTGAAGTTTCATCACAGTGTTAAAACTGCACAGCTCACACCAAACCCCATTCAAAAAAACATCGATTTAAGGGATTAATGTTGGTTTACAGAGTAAAAGATTTATCTCTGGGAAGAAAAGAGGAGGAGGAGGAGGAGGAGGAGGAGGAGAGGAGAGGAGAGGAGAGGAGAGGAGGGGATGGGAGGAGAGGAGA
>JAJHUR010122708.1:0-11185 GCA_027495735.1 Lutjanus campechanus | reverse complement strand
CCTTTGACTCTGCACCAGTGTCTTAGTCTGCATATTTGGGTCCACCTCCAGTGTTCTTTCATTGACTTTACACCCCGACCGTGACAAAGAGACTAGAAGAAACTGGAAGTTATGATGATAGAAAAAGGTCTGGAGGAAAGAGGGTTACTACAAAACCAGAGGATAAACATATGATTGCCACCAGTAAGAGAGATCAGCGAAAAACAGCACCACAAATAAGGGAGGAAATCAACATGACAAGGTCAAAAGCCATATCTGTGGCAACTGTGAAAAGACATTTGAGAAAGGCTGGTCTGAAGGGTTGGGTATCTGCAAAAAAAAAAAACACTACTTCGTCCTTAGAACAAGAAAAAGAGATATGAGTGGGCAAAAGCACACAAAAATTGGACCTATGATGACTGGAAACAAGTTCTCTGGACTGACGAAATTAAGTTTGAACTATTTGGTTCAAATCCTAGAGTCTATGTCTGCAGACAAACTGGTGAACGTCTTAAATCACCATGCGTAACACCCACAATAAAGCATGGAGGTGGTAGTGCCATGGTATGGGGATGTTGTGCAGGTGATAGAGTAGGAGATTTGTTTGAAGTAAAGGATCATGAAGAAGGAACAGTACCACCATCCTCCAGCATCATGCAGTTCCACCTGGACTAAGACTTGTGGGTTGAAAGTTTGTTTGCCAGAAAGATAAAGACCCTAAGCATTCTTCCAAGCTCTGTCAGGGTTACCTTGACAAAAAAGAAGAGGAAGGTGTTCTTTGAAAGATGATTTGGCCCCCTCAGTCTCCAGACCTCTCCCCAATTGAGCCTATGTGGGACGAATTGGATCGATCAGTCAGAAAAGTACGTCCCACGAATCAGCAGTCTCTCATTGATGAACTTAAAGCTATAGTTGGTAATGTTGGAAAGCTAGCAAGATTTCATGTCATGAAGGCATCTGATTGGTTCCTTTCCATTCGGACGGAATGGCAGGGATTGGTCAGAGTTTTTACAGGCCTGCAGCTGACACAGAGGTCTGATTCTTTTCGTTCCTTTTTCTGATTACATAATGTATTGACTACTCTCAGGATGGGAGGACCATTCCACCCAGTATAACAAAAAGTGTTTCTGAACAGGATTACCAACTATAGCTCTAAGACTGTGCTTGCAGATGAAACAGTTGTCTATGACAGTACAGAACATTTGTTTAAAAGTTTAGGTATAAGTCAAGCAGCTTTTGAGAAGGCATATGAACGTTTTGTGCGGAATACACGTGTTGAAAAGGCAGGCCAATGAGGTTTGGATCAACCAGTATAGTAAACCCCTGTTGAAGTGCTGGAATGCCAATATGGATATCCAGTATGCAGTTGACGCTTACGCTTGCGTAGTGTACATAATTTCTTACATATCTAAAGCCGAGAAGGAAATGGGATTGTTGTTAGAGAATGCACAGAGAGAGGCTTCTAAAGAGGGAAATGTTAGTGCCAAAGATACAATGAAAAAGTTAGGAAGTGTATATTTACACAATAGAGATGTTTGTGCGCAAGAGGCAGTTTATAGAATGACAAATATGCATTTAAAGGAATGTTCCAGGAAAGTTGTGTTTGTGACAACAGGGGGGAAATGTAGTTAAGATGAGTTTACCTTTGAGTGTTTTGAGGCAAAAGCCGTCATCCCATGACCTCTCCACAGAGGACATGTGGATGACTAGTTTTGTTGATCATTACAAGAATAGGCCTGATGATGGTGTTTTTAATGATATGTGTTTGGTGACGTTTGCTTCAGAATATCGTGTTTTAGGAAAAAATGAAAAGTCTCGTAGTGGGATTAAGTTGAAAAATGACTTAGGTTTCGTAATTAAAAGGACACGAACTCAGCCTGCAGTCGTTAGATATGCGCGTTTTTCTGTGACAAAGAATCCGGAATTATTTTATCAGAGTAGTTTGCAGTTGTTCTTTCCCTATCGTGTAGATTTGCACCTTAAACCTCTGAGTTTTGAATCGTTTGAACAGTTTTATGTAAATGGACAGGTGAGATGTAGTGATGGTTCTGTACATTCAGTTAGGTCAGTTGTTGAGAGTAATAGGAAAAAGTTTGAATTAGATGCAGATGTGTTGGATGACATTCAGAATTCTATTGATGCTAACGGTGTACTAGAAGATGCTTGGTGTGAGTTGTGTCCAGACCAGGAACGGGAACGTTTAGAGAGTGTAGAAGAGCTGAGAGAGAGAGAGCAAATAGTGGATGAACACATAGATAGTATTCCGGATTTAGCAGCTACTAGTCAACAAGTTGCACATTTAGAGAAGAACAATAATGTCATGTCCAGAAGTGATGGTTTGGTATTAATTAGATCTCTTAATGATATACAGATGTCAGTTTTTTATCAGGTTAGACAGTGGTGTTTGGATAAGGTAATGGGGAAAAATCCAGACCCATTACATGTTTTTATTACAGGTGGTGCAGGGACAGGCAAGAGCCATTTGATTAGAGCTATACAGTATGAGGCAGTTAGGTTGTTGTCAACAGTTTGTCGTCATCCTGATGATATTTGTGTGTTGTTAACTGCTCCTACAGGGATTGCTGCATACAATTTGCATGCCACAACAATTCATAACGCATTTAGCATTGGTAAAGATATTAGCTTACCTTACACACCTTTGGGTGAGGAAAAGCTGAACTCTTTACGTGCTAAATATAGTAGTCTCCAAATTTTAATCATTGATGAAATATCTATGGTTGACCACAATCTGTTGGCATATATCCATGGTAGATTGAGACAGATTAAACAGACTGGTGACTTTTTTGGGAATGTGAGTGTAATTGCTGTAGGAGATTTTTACCAGCTGCCTCCAGTAAGAGGGAAACCCCTTTATGTAGATAATGTAGGTGTTAATTTGTGGTCTAGTCTGTTCAGTGTTGTGGAATTAAAAGAAATAGTTCGGCAAAAAGATAAAGTGTTTGCAGAGTTATTGAATAGGGTACGGACTCGTTCGAAGGGGACCCCAATGCTTGATAGCGATATAGAAATATTGAGACATTGTGAAACCGGTGAAGTCAGCTCAGCTTTACATATATTTTCTACAAATAGACAAGTAAATGAGCACAATGATGAACAGTTGTTTAAGACTTGTCCTGAATATATTCAAGTGGAAGCTCAGGACTTTATAAATAATAAGAAATCAGGAAAACTTAAATTAATGAAGGGGCATCATGCCAAGACACCAAACACTTGTTTGTCAGAGCAGCTGCTGTTGGGGAAGGATGCACGTGTCATGTTATGCAAGAAAGTTGATGGTCTAGTTAATGGTGTCTGTGGTACCGTAACGCACATAGTTTGTTCAGAGAAAAGTACATTTCCTTTAAAAGTGTATGTTAAGTTTGATGATGAGCATGTTGGTGCACAGAGGAGAAAGCAACATGCAAGTGTTTCAGTAGATTTAGTGGGTTCCACAGGTATTGAGCCAGAGGAAGAAAAGGTCTCAAACAAAAGTGGATTGCAACGGCAATTTCCCTTAAGCTAGCTTGGGCTTTAACGGTTCATAAAGTTCAAGCGCTTACGGTTGATGAAGCTGTGGTGTCTTTGAAGAGAATTTTTGCGGCCGGTCAGGCATATGTGGCCTTAAGTCGCGTTATAAGTTTGTCAGGGTTGATCATACAGGATTTTGATGAGAAGGCGTTATATTGTAAAGACAGTGTTAAGGATACAATTGAAAACATGCCTCCCTTCTTGGTCCAAAATATTACAAGGGACAACTTCAACACACATACTTTTAATGTGTTTTTGATAAATGTACAAAATTTAAATAGACATGTAACAGATTTGGTGGCGTGTACGCAACAGTTTCAGCTTAACTGTATTGCTGTTACAGAAACGTGGCTGCCTGAAGTGCCCTCAGTGGAAAATGTAAACATTAATGATTATAGTTTTCATAGTCAGCCACGGAGTTTATCCTACAGTAGTAATAATCCCAAATTAATTGAAATTCAAGGCCAACAACATGGTGGGGTTGGCATGTATAGTGTAGACAATTTGGCATGTAACATTCTCCAGCCACCGAATGTCAATATTGAATGCTGCTATAACAGCTATAACAGCTATAACAGCTATAACATATTAATAGCAGTAATCAACCACCATCTTATCCCATGTCTTTGTTTAAAGAAAATTTAGGCAAATTACTTGATTGGCTAAATCCACAAAGAAATACAATAGCTATCATGGGAGATTTCAATGATAATTTATTAAAATCCTCAACAATCTGCAAATTTGTAACAGAAAAGGGGTTTGTTCAATATATCAAACAACCCACAACAGAGAAGGGCACGTTAATTGATCATGTATATGTGAAAACGATAGATTATGATGTAGAGGCAATGGTGTTCCTGACATATTTCAGTGACTATGAAGGGATTCTTACGGTGGCCGAGACCCGCCATCACTGCAAAAAAAAAGTAACGCTGCAAACAAAAACAAACTTTGCTGCAAATAAAAAGAAACGCCGCTGCAAATAAAAATAAAAAAATGATGCAAATAAAAAAGCCACAACGGAAGTGGATTACCGGGGACTGTTTTTGCCGATGCACTGGTGTGAGTAGAACAAGACGAAGAAGAAGAGAAGTAGAAGAAGAAACAAGCACAGGGGTACGAGGTTGTTTACAGGTTGTTTTCCAATTCGTACCCCTGTGCTTGTGCTTCAAATGTTTTTTGGCATTAGATCCACTTCACACTTCCAATTTCAGGTGGTATGCTACAAAACATTTTCTTTCATCCAAATATTTATGAAAACATCTCAACCATGGTCATAAAAATGTAATTCTTTATCAAATATTTAAAGGAATAACGCAGCATCCGAGACACACAGAGAGGCCTTGAAACGGCATGTTGAGCTAATGAAAGGTAGCCTATGTTGTGCTGAAATCTGTGATGATTTACATTTATATTTATTATGTTATATATTTATTATTGTTATTTTTGTAAAGCAAAAATTTAAACATATCCATTCCAGGCAACACTGTTGTTGCTGCCTTCGATCCGTTGGTGTCCCTGGAACATGAGGCTGTGATGGGCGGTTTCAAATGCCTATATTGGCTGGTTAAACATGAAATAGCCCATCATACCAACTATTCAGCCCTGCTTGATCTGGCCCAGCTGCTTGGTTGCCAGTATTTTGAGAAGTTGAAGGCAAGTATTTTGAACAGCATTGCTTTGCATGTCCATAATGGTAGATGGTTCACCTTAGGGGTAAATTTAACTATGACTTTAATCAACACCTCTCTTTTGAGTGTCTCCCTTTCCTTGAAGTGTTGTGAATTGCTTTGTCATGTTTGCATTCTTTTCAGATTGGCCAAAACACCAATTACAGATCACACAGAATCATAGATGACATGCTAGACATTCTAGCAGCTGTCATTGAGAAGCCTATCCTGGAAGAGATTCGGACTTCACAGGCAGTTGGACTGGAGCTGGATGAAAGTACAGATGTCTCTGTACTTAGGCAGCTTGACATCCATGTCAGGTATGTAAACGTTAAAGCAGAATATTGTTGGAAATCTACTGGAATCTACATATTGAATGTATATAGATGTTCATTTTATTTATTAATGTATTGTTTGGTAGATATCTGGACCAAGAGGGCAAACTCTGCTGTCACTTCCTTGCACTGGTGCCTATTCAGGATGGCAAAGCAGACAGCATTGTGGCAGCTGTTAGAGAGGTAGTGGAAAAGAAGGAGATCCCTCCACACCTCATCTGTGGTCTTGGGACTGATGGTGCTGCAGTAATGACAGGTAGCTAAGTGATTATCAATATCTAATTCATGATAGCGCCACGTGAGTGGCGTCCTGTTACAGCAGCTCTGAACTTTCCTAATACTTTATTTATTTATTTTAATTTTTATATAACAGGCCACCTTCAGTACTTGTTTGTGCATAGTGCCTGAAGGTTGTTGTTGTTATTGTCGTCAGTGTTGAATGTGTATTTAACCCTGTCTACTTTCTTGGGCTGTTGTGGTAACAAAATTTCCCCATTGTGGGATGAATAAAGTATATCTAATCTAATCTAAGGAGGCTCAATCACCTCTTGGTGCCATCATAATCATTTTTTTGTCAACTCCTTATAGGCCGAATAAATGGAGTGGCCAAGCAGCTGTCAGAGATCTGGCCAGGGTTGCTCTCCACCCATTGTGCTGCCCATCGGCTGGCATTGGCCTGCAAGGACGCTGCTGACGAGGTCCCCTATATGAAGACCTTCAAGGAGCACTTGCAGCAGCTGCATTTGTACTTCCGAAATAGTGCAAACCGCTCGGCTGCTTTATCATCTGCTGCAGCCGTGCTTGGGATCACTGGCTTGAAAGTCAAGGTGAGAAATGTGAATGAATATCTAGTCTGTTTGCATATTGTTCATTGTATCAGTTGCTTAATCAGTTAAACTGTTCTCTGTTTTATTGTCAAGGAGGTGAAGGACACCAGATGGCTCTCACAGCACTTAGCCATCCAGAACCTGCAGAAGAACATTAGTGCAGTACTGAATGTACTGGCAGAGGAAGTGGAAGTGAGGAGATGTGCTACAGCCAAAGGCCTCTACTCCTTTCTCACCACGTACCGCTTCATTGCTGCACTTCACCTGCAGGCAGATGTTCTGCCACACCTGTCCAAAATCTTCCAAAAGGAAGACTTGAACTTCCTGGCGATCAAGGAGCAGGTAAATTCTGTGCTATTATCAATAGCAAATATATTTTTAATGTATTGAATTGCAACACATTCTGATTTTAAAATATGATTTGAAATGTTTCAGGTTCCAGTCACACTGACCCTCATCCGCCAAATCAAAGATGCTGGTGATCAGCAAGCAGCAGGATCATATTTGTCTAAGCTAAACCAAAACCTGGACAACCCAGCTAGCTTAGGTCAGTTCTCAATCTCTGTGGAACAGGAGAGGGGCAGAAGGGGCCAACCAGAGGATGGGGACAGGGAGCACTTCTGGAGGAGTTCCGCTCAGAGGTAAGAATAAAATCTATATCACACACATGAGAAAATGATGTTATACTGCACGGCTGTGATTCTGTTGTAGGTATGAGTATGAAGGCCAAACATTAAAAATATTGGTGATGCTTTTCTGTTTTAATTTATTGATTCCTCCCTGCTTTATCAGGTGATGGACCCCTACCTGGATGGGCTCATTCATGGGTTGGAGGAGCGGTTCCCTGACCTGGAGGTGTTTGGGGCATTCAGTGCTCTCAGCCCACAGGCAGCACGATCATCTGACCATGAGGCTGCACATGGTCACCTCAGGACCCTGGCAGGACACTTTCCCTCGGTGGATGCCAGCACTGCAGTGGAGGGGTGGATGTCCTTCAGAGAACATGTGGTCTCTGGTGCACTCCAGGTATCACATATCAAGTTCTTTTTAGGCTTGTTCTGTTAGCTTCGGTCCACAAACATGAAACTGCATGTTGCAATCTTATGCCTTGCCTTATGATTTCAGGATAAGACACAGCTGGACATCATGAATGACCTCACCTCAAAATACGAGGAGTTTGGAGTGTGGTACCCCAACCTGTGCAAGCTGGCTGCAATAGCACTGACTGTACCCCTCAGCAGTGTGAAATGCGAGAGGGATTTCTCCACCATGAACAGGGTAAGAATCCTTTACTTTCTGACTGCTACTAAATTTAAAAACAACTCAGTATGTAAAATTAAATTTAGTTTATTTAGGACAGTCTGCACTTACATTGATTGTTTGCCAAAATAAATTTTCTTTTTCATCTGCTGCTTGCAGGTGAAGACAGACCTCTGCAACAGACTGCAGGGGGAGCATCTTGAGGCATGTATGAGGATTTCTATCAGTGGCCCATCAGTGCAAGACTTCCCCTACGAGGAGGCTCTCAAAATCTTTTTCAGAAAGCCAAGGAAAATCAAGTGCTCTGACCACAGCTGCACAATGTGCCATTAAGCCCAACCCAGCCCAGTCCAAGCAGGCCCTGCCCTTCCCAGCCCCTACCTAACCTGTCCTGTCCAGCTCAGCCCCACACAGCCCAGAAGTTCAATGAAGTTTGAGTGTTCCTGTTTTGTTAATGTTGTTCTGTTGTGTTTTAATTAAACTAAATTATTGTATTTATTGCCTTGTGGTTTGAGGAGTCCCTGAATGTTTTTCATAATTTTCGAACATTTTCAGCTGGACATGTCCCCATCAGATGAGCAGGTCCCCCGCCAGCCCTCCATGACAGCCTACAATATCAGTGCCCCCCAAGCAGCGACCCCGCAGGCAGCCCAGCCTCAAAAAGCTCCACCTAGCAAAAAAGTCAAGCGACCACGTTCAAGTGCAGAGGAAGGATTTGAGCAGGCCATTATGTCTGCTTTAACGAAAGAACATGACCCAGAGGAATAATTCCTCTTGAGCCTCGCTCCAATGCTAAAACGTCTATCGCCCAAACGCAGAGGAGAAGCCAAAATCGAAATGTTAACAGTATTACATAGAGCCCAGTTCACACCAACCCCCTAAAATATGGAATCTGATGTATTTCTGCTTGTAGTGTTTTTATTGAGAAAAGTGTAGGCCTATTTGTAGAGTAGATTAGATATTGTTTTTGAAATGTTATTGAAATATACAACTTGAGACGTGCTTTGTTCCATTGATGGCTTTGTGTGCAGATTTTTTGAGTGAATTGAATATTTACATAACACATTTAAAATTGCACATTGCACCTGCCCTTTTTTTTAAGGCTCAGGCCTAAAACACAATAACATCAAACATAATTATGTGATATTAAATTAATCACATTACAGCAGTCAAGCAGCATGCAACAAAGTGATGACAGCAATATTTCAAACATTTATTTTATCAGTTGCAATCAGGTTAAAACAAGATATGAGTGAATACAATAATTACAATAATATTTTTCCAGTTTTCATTGAAATTCAAGCAGTTCAAGTCAAATGAATAGCTTGAAATGGTACAAAGGTAAGTGGTGAACTGCCAGAAGGAAAAAAGAAAAAGAAAAGGTTACCAAAACTTAAAAATAATGTACATTTCAGAATTATACAAAAAGGCCTTTTTCAGGGAACAAGAAAAGGGTTAACAATTTAAAGCTGTTCTGCAACAATGGAGGTTGATCAAGCCTTGAAAGTTGGTGCTACCAATTCCTACGGGTGTCCCAACTTTTCTTGATTACTTCCAACAATACTTTTATGCAGACAGAGGGGGTTGTAACACATTGTGGTATGATACCTGTTACAGCCTGGCTCACTGGCTGCAACATAAAGGGAGACACGAGGTGGCGGGCTAAAGAACTCAATTTATTTAACAAAAAGACACAAGCAAATCAATATAACATCTGAAAATCAGTAGTTCAGTGGTGTAATGCATGTATGTGTGCATGTGGTTGTGTATGTGCAAAAGAAACAAAAAGAAGCTCAGGCCGAGCTCCTGCTGCTGAGGTGCTGTCTGTCTGGTGACAGCATGAGAAGAGACCAGACTGCAGGCTGAAGCACTTATTTCAATGGGGAAGAGCACACCGGGCCCAGGTGTGGCCCATCCCTTTAACGACCCTCCTGCAGACAGAGGGAGAAAGCAGCAGCAACACAGGAAGAGATGGCGCAAGGGGGAGGGGTCGTCACATACCCTCGTGAGCATTATTTGAACAGTATTGTACTGCAGAAAGTAGTGTGTTGCTATAAAAATGGCGAGAAAAGGGCAATTAACAATGGAAGAGGGACAGACCATCATAACACTTAAAAATGAAGGCCTTTCCTACAGAGAAATTGTGAAGAAGGTCAAAGTATCAGTGAGTACAGTTTCCTTCACCATTAAAAGGCACTCAGAAACTGGGGAAACTCTGACAGGAAGAGGTCTGGCAGACCCAAAGCCACAACAGAATCAGAAGACAAGTTTCTGAGAGTTAACAGCTTGCGTGATAGGTGGCTCACAGGACAACAGCTTCAAGCACAGCTTAATAGTGGTGGTAGTAAGCATACTTACCTACTACATACTTCCATACCCATACTGCAGATAATGTGTAACAAATTTATAATAAAATCTTTTACGGATACTCATATTATGTATAAAATAACAACAAACACACACTGACACTCGAAACTTTCTTTCCCTAAACGTTTAATTGAACCCCCCCTACCCCCCCAAGAATTTCTCCAGTATTGCCATCAGCTTCTCCTCTCTCGCTCCTCTCTCTGTTGACGCTCCTCCCTCATTCTTGTGTCCATCCAGTCTCTCCACTCCCTTTCTCTCCTCTCCATGCTTCTCTCGTCCTCTCGTCTTTCCCCCTCAATCCTCTCTTCTCTCTCCTGCATCTCTCTCTTCCTCCTTTCAGCCCTCTCCTCCGCGCATGCCTCCCTATCATCGAGCTCCCGGACGAAAGTGACCCAAGCGCCACGTTTCCCCCTGGAGATGCCTGATGTGGATGCTTGGGTGGGAGGGGAGGCAGGAGAGGCCACTGCTGCAGGCGGTGCCACAGATGAGGTGATGAGGATAGGGGGGGTTATTGATGGCCTGTCCCCCAACACCTCATCCATGGCACCAAACAACTTCCAGTTGGCAGCAGTGGGCTCTCCCCCCTCCGTGCTCACCCCTGTGCGAGGAGCCTTCAGTTCCTACAAAATACATACAACATGCACAGCACACACACATACACGGTCAAGGTTCTGATCATGATTCAAACGCTAGTCAAATACTCATCCCCATCCTGTTTATCTAAGTTGTTTACATTGGCACTGTAATGCTTTCATTATTCAACTCACTTTATACTTTTGTTTCAGATTTTCCCACTTCTTTTTCACAAAGGAAGCCTCCACCTTTCCCTCCAATTCATGGTCCTTGATGAAAGTTCTGTACAAGCAAAATATTTTTGGACATTTGTTGGCTCTACACAGCCACAACATCTTCTGCCCTTAAACCCTGCCCTTACACATATCCACTGAGGAAAATTTCCTCACCCAGGACAGGCTATTTTAATATATGTTATGATCATTCAAAGACAAAAAAAAACCTTTAGAATTGAATTGTGGAGCTAGACTTCAGATTGTTTCAGGATTTCTGTGTTAAGGATTTTGTGGGCGGCTCTGAAAATGGAAGCCGTGCTATGTATCACAGCTCCCATTAGCATAAACCCGCCCCTGCTGCTCCAGCGATATAAAAACGTACAGCGCAGTATCCACGGTGGTTCTCCTGCTCGCTCGCAAGTCACAGATAA
>JAJHUR010122705.1:0-16549 GCA_027495735.1 Lutjanus campechanus | reverse complement strand
TGCTCAAATGTATTTTGAAAATACATTCCACCCAGCACGCACATCTGGTAAATAATGATAGCCAAATATAGCCTCAGGGGAAACAGGGATGGCTGAAATTAGTCTGGAACTTTTGATAAATAAAGTCTCTTAAATGAGTTTGCAGTGTGTGTGCTGCAGTGACGCATGTTAGTGTGGCGAAGGTGCAGAGTCCCGGCTGTTTTTTTAAATTTTTTTTATTATAACTTCTCATCTCCCTCCTCCACGTCCTTCAGACTGAGAACCTCCAGAGAACCTCGGCCTTTGGTCTCGCAGCGGATCAGCTCGTCGATCTCCCTGAAGCAGCCGGGATCCACCAGACACACCTGAGGAGGAAGAGGAGGAGAAGGGGGAGGAAGGAGGCACAAGACAAACAAAGGCATCAGTTAATACAGCATAGTAGCATTCAGCTGATGTCTGATTGTAATTCTCCACCTGCATAAATCCACAATCTTGAAAATAAATTTGTTTCTGTATCAAAGACTAACTGTAGACATCACTCAATCATGCCCACAAACACACTGGATTAAAAAATAGACACCCCTTAAAGGGATATTTTGGACAGAGTCAGCAGCAAAATGTATTTTGGCCACCTAAAAAAAATCAGTTTAAGTGTACGCAATGTTTAGAATATTTTTCACTGCTTTATTTTGCCATCAGAAGCCTTTTCTGACAGGAAACTGAGGTTTTATGATCCAAATATCGCTCACTCCAAACCAACCAAACTCCATGGGAGAAATCGGCAATTTTACCTGCAGAACAAAGGAGCTGCTGGTCTACCGTCGCCTTAATCGGTTAGTTTGTTTGTGTTATTGTGTGACTTCAGTGTTTTAAAAGATTTGTTTAGATTAACTGAATTCACATAATAACACAAACAAACAAACAGATCGAGGCAGCAGTAGACCAGCAACTCCTGTGTCCTGTGAAGTAAAATTAGTGATTTTGTCAATGGACTCTGGTTGAGTGCAAGAAAGCAATATTTAACTTATGCAAAGGTGGTTTCCTGTCAGAAAAGACTGTCTGACATCAAGATAAAACAGTGAAAATATTCTAAATGTAGCAAAACTTCAACTGGTGTTGATATTTTTAAGTGGCTAGAATACGTTTTGCTGTTGACCCTGTCCACATCAGGGCACTGCTTCACTTCCAGGCTGGTGCTCCTCTCTGATTCTCCAAACTGGAGGCATATCAGCGCCATCTACTGTAGGTAATACACTCACAATCACTGCAAATAATCTGAACTATCCCTTTAACGCTCCTCACCATTTCCAGCTCTTCATCGAAGTCTTCGCTCTCCACCACCTGCAGGAGCGGCTTCAGCTTCTCCTTCAGCCTCTTGGCCTCCTTGGCCGGCAGCACCAGTCGCAGCCTCATGTGGGCTCTCTGGATCTCCATCGTCTCCTTCAGCTGCCGGATCACGTCCAGAGCCTGAGGGACAACGGGACACAATCAGTTAGTCAAGAGTAAGAAGAGACAAAGACTCTCACAGCCTAGAACTTAAGGGTAGTTGCCACATCATGTCAACAACAAATGCATCAATGCCAACTGTAATTACAACAGCACAGATACTCAGCAGGATGATATAATAGCTGGAAGGTTAGAGTCCAGGTAATGGTGAGCAAGATTCTTTATTCACCTCAACTTGTATGATGGCAGATGTCCTTCAGATTGCCTTATTACTCTATTTCAAATGATACCATCTGGTATTCTTCAGTTCTAAACACCAACAAGAAGCACCCTGTCACATTTAATGAACTAATACTGCCATTATACTTAGGAAGAGATGCTGATTTTGAGCTTTTAAGTGCTGATATATGTTTGTGTTGATATGTTAAGTGTTGATATATTTTTGTGCTTTGAGCATCACAACTCAAATGCCAGTGGGATCATCTTAGTCACAGTGAGCTACAGCCAATTTCTTTAAAGATACCTGGCCAGAAAAAAACATATTCCAGATATTTGTATTTATAATAACTGGCTCCAGGAAATAGCTGTCAGTATGTATTAAATCTTTGTGTGTCTCCAGCAGATTGAAAAGGTATTTGTGGTGGTCAGTGCAGTGGTATTTTTGTGACATTGCAATCAGTGTGCAAATGTGAGTACATTTCCACACACGTCATACCTGTCAACTCTCCCACTTTCCCTGTGATTCTCTCGTATTTTACCGTTCTCTGCCCCCTCCCCCTCCTGTTCAAATATTTACCTGGATGGCTGAACCTGAGAGGGAAGGAGTTTCTGCCAAAAAGGCTACAAGTTTGTGCAAGTAGCTCACCTAATGGATGGAGGCTTACTTGTACTTAATGAAGGGCAACGTTGGTCAGATGCTTTTTGTAAAATATTCCACAGAGATTTTGGTGTATCACACGGAGGAGAAAGTGATGTTTTTTAACCCAGTCCTTGTTATACTTTTACACCAAATGATTGCCTAGTGGTCATTTTAAAACTCACTGTGCGTATTCTTGTCTAAATGTGAGGGAGATGTGGACAGTAATAAGAGTGGTGGGATGGCCCTGTGGTGGGGGGTGCCAGAAAATTTCGACAGGTATGACACATACCTACAATACATTAAAATAAATCTTTGTAGTACTGCACCTCAAACAAATTCCACGTATGTTTGGAACAAACCGAGCTGATGCGTCTCCTCACCTGCTGTTTGGTGCTCTTGCTGGCCTTCACGGAGTAGTGGATGTCCTTCATCGCCCGCTCAATCAGACTGACTGTGTACGGCCTCTTTGTCTCTGGGTTGACGCACTTCTCTGCCACAATAGTCGCGATGTCCCTGAACATCGTCTCCAGCTGAGACTGCCTTTCTCTGTCTGACACCTGGAGCTCTCCTTTAGCCAGAATCTGTCGAGAAAGAACGAGGACAAAATGAAGGACACGGTGACTAAAAGGTGGAGTAAAGATAAAGACTCTGCAGACTTTTGATGATGATGATGCAGTGGCCATATGTTTTGAGCACGTCAGGCATGGAACAAGTTTTGGAACTCTGCATAGATGTGGTAAAAAAAATTAAAAAAAAAAAAAGCTTGAATACAACCGTATCACTGCCATTTTCAGTGTGGTTAAATCCGAGAAGAATCAGTTCACCAGCAAAAAGCTACTGCATTCACATCCCTCCAGGCCTGCTGCCTCTTTCCTGTCAACTAGAAGTCAATAAGGCACCCTTCATTCATACAGTGGGTCAAGGAGACAATGACTTCTCTGAAATTAGGAAAAATTTGGTCCCATTTTATCAAATATGTAGAAATTCTGTCTTTTGCTTAAATTAAGCCTCATTGCTGAAGAGTAGATTAACTCGGTGCCCTGTGTTCCCTTTCAAAAGTATAATGTTATGACACCCAAGTAGAGAATCTGCTTTTTATTTTAAGTGTTATTTTTCTTTTGTTTTTCCCCTTTATGCATTTTTAAACATGTGCAGTGTATCTATTTATTATTCTCTTGATCTATTGCTTGCTAAACTGACGTGCGTAATTATGTATAAATGTATATATGCCTACATATTTGTGTACATTGATCTTAAATGGGATGTGGTGGGATTGGGAATGTACTCCTGGAATAGGAGGTGTCACTTCTATATGTCAGCACCTGTTCTTTCGAATGGAATATTCATAATATTGTGTTTTAAAAGGGGGAATATTTCTTACCTGTTTACAGATTTCTGTCAGGTCATCTGTCCCAAAAGCTTTGGTCAAGTCATCCTTCTTCGCCACCTGACCTTTAGACACATTTACAAAAACTGTGTGTGTCTGTAAAACCTCATCCAAGTCTTTCTCTCTGGGGAAAAAACAACACAATGTTTGGGATATTCAGACATGTTGGTTCTCATAACGAAGCTTCCAGATGCTTTAAACTGACAGGCTAGTGGATTTAACTGAACACTTATAAAGCAAAACAACAAATATCTGTTGACTTTAACGGATAATATCCAAGATATGTTGTTAACTAACGTTACTACGTAAGATCATGTCTGTGGTGTGGGTGTTGACATGAGACGTTACTCACGCTCCTGATCTCCAGCTCATAACTTTGTTTTTGTAGCAGGCGATTTCAAACCGCTTCCCTCCTTTTTTCATCCGCACCACCGCCACATTTGTCAGCCGTATTTGATTTGTCGGCGTGAATATTGACATTTTTTATGTCTTACAAGACAGGCTAGGCTGTCCAAACTGCTGCTGTCAAGAAAAATATGCTGTCAGTCGTAGATATGCTCCGAGTCCGTCTCTCAGGAGCGTCCGCTGTGAATCAACGCTAAACAACAGTTCCGCTACCGTTTTGTTCCTTCAGTCGAGTTCAATAATTTAGTGACTCGTGGTCTTTTGAAAAAACAAAAAACAAAACTGAAACGAAATAATTAATAAAAATGAGATTTCTTTTTTTTTTTTAAATTACGAACTAACACGATCGTTTATATGTTCGCTCGTTTCTGATTACCTCACTTTGGTCGCTGTATTTTGAAAGTATTTACCGGAAGTGTTAGCATGCTATCACATCTGCATTAACGCTGTTTTGACTAATTTAATGATGCAGTACCCCTATGTGGCCACTGGAGGGCAGTGAACACCCATGGTTACATTAATACACCGGTCACTTGGCTGAAAAGTCTTTCCTTAGAGCCATCGACTGTACAAAGAATTACATCTGACACACCAACTATTCCAGTGAAAATGTTCGCGTCAAACATCTGACATTAAAAATATAATAACCAAATGTATACATTTAAACATACCAGGGGGCAACCACAAGCGAGAAGGAGAGAGAACAATAATGTAAAAAGTAAATAAACGATACTGGGGAAAATGGAATATGAAATTCACAAGTTGTTAGAGCATAATTTATATACATACTTTACAAGCAACACATGCCCGTACAATTTTTATGGCCTTCGTATTTCATTATAACACAGGGTTGTGATAAAATGTAAAACCAAATAAAATGAAATAAAGTAATACAAGCAGTTATGTATGTATGCAATATAATAATAATAATAATAATAATAATAATAATAATAATAATAATAATAATGAAGGGGCCTTTGGTTTGTAAACTTAAATTTATTTATATATAATTTGACGAGAATAAGTAATAGATTTATGATGTATACCTTTTCCGCTAGTAAATAAACAAGTAAATAAACAAAATGTAACATGTTCATAAATTACTACAAATTCTTTGTGCAAGGTTAGATTGAGAACGTTTTTGACAAACCTGGATAGACAGATGTGAACGTCAAGGCTAACATATTACAATAGCAATACTTCCGGTAAGGAATTTCAAAATAAAAACTAAATTTAGGCAGAGGCGTAAATGCGCACTGTAACAAGCGTAATTGTTACATTGGCAGAAGAAAAGGTGGCTCGTACTTGCTGGCCTTTCGGCGAGGCATCGATATATTTTTGCCGTTATATCTGCATTGAAAGACTGACCCAAGACTGACACAAACAATACAGGACTACGCTTCCCAGGGTGCTCTTCGTTTAAACAATATGGTTGCGTACAGCAGCAGCAGCTGCAGAGGACTGTGTACTTTAATTTAACATTACAATTTGCAGGGATGTTGACTTTCTTTGTACCTGTTTTGCTTTTTATAAGTCATGTGTCTGCCTCGGACACTAAAGGTGAGCTTAAATGACATTTTAACGGGACTGGTAACTAACTTTACGATATGTTTTAGCTAACGTTAGTAACATTGTTAACCTAGTTAGCATGTTTGCTAGCCTGTCACCCGCCTTTTATGTGCTGCAGGTGACCTAAATCCTGTTGTCCTGATGCTGCTCTAGCATTAAATAGCCACAGTCTGACCAAACCGTTAATGCGTTAACAGTTTCATTTGTACTCGTAGCAAAGTTAGCTAAGCGTTATTAATCTCATTGTCTGTAAACAGAGGAGGTAATTTGTGTTTTCTCCCTCCAGTCTCACAGAATGTCTACAGACCCACTGAGAGCTACTTCATGTGGATTTGGCACAGCAGACTGTATCTGTACTCAGCTGCTGCTCTTGTGTTTGGGATCTGGTTTTCACTGAAGGTGGCCTTGAAGAAGGTGGATTGTCCCTTATTGATCTCTCACCCTCTCTTATGTTTCCAAACATTTAAAGGGACAGTTCACCCCAGAATTAAAAATGCAGACTTTTCCTCTTACCTGTACTGCTGTTTATCCATCTAGCTTGTTTTCGTGTGAATCCCCCCCTGTCTGTCTTTTCCCCAATATAATGGAACTAAATGGTACTCAGCTTGTGGTTCTCAAAGTGCCAAAAATATGTTTAAAAACTCACCAGCTTTCCAGACATCATGACCCAGTTACTCAAGATAATCCACAGATCTTGTTGTGAGCAGTTTCATGTAGGAACTATTTTCTTTCTGCCGAACTACTCTGCTTTGAAGAAAGTGTTTGTCTATTCATGGACGAGGTCACAGCTCAGCCAAGGAAGACGCCATAAATTACATCTGGCGCTGTCATGAGCACAAGCCTCTCGTCCATGAGTAGATGCACTCTTCCTTCTGCACTGTAATGTGGTTTAGTTTGTTAGAAAGAAAGTGGTTCCTACATGAAACTGCTCGCAGCAAGGTGTGTGGATTGTCTATTTTAGATTAGTCTGTAGTGTTAAACTAGTCTAAATTTTGCTTATAGATGAGTTTATTGCATGTTAGACAGTTTCACAAAAATAAAGACTGACTAACTGTAAGTCAAGAAAAATTAGACACCTTGCACCCAGGGCTGACTCAGGCTTAAGACCCATGTTACCATGGTAACAATCATCAACTGACTAGTAGCACCTAACAATGAAAAAGAGGAAAACATGGCTCACAATTAGTGGTTTTCTAACATTTCTATGGAGAGAGCAATGATTTCTTTGCATCTCTGTTTTTGTATCTTTGTTGAACATCTTTGATGCTCCTCTCAGCGGTGGGATTAACACTGTTTACTGCCACTGCAGTTTTTTTTCATATCAGATTTTTTTTGTATTGCTACATGTTCACTAAACTTTACATGTAAAATGTCCCTGTAACTGTTGAATTCCTCCAAGAGACACATTTTTTCTGCCAGGGTGAACAGAGCTGGAGTGGTTGGATGTGGTCACTCGGTCAGCCATTTTTTTTGTAAAAGGTCTTAATTTACCCAGAATTTATTGTGCAATACTTAGGATAGTCAAGAACTTAAGTGCTTTCTGCAATGGATGAATTTAGACGTGTATTTGAAGTCTATCTGTTTTATCTAAGCCATAGTCAAAGTCTGTCTTTGTGAAACCAGGCCCCTGCTCATGATTTCTGGAAAGAAACGTTGCTGTTGAGTTTTTAAAATGTTTTTTTTTTTTTTGGTGCTTTGAGCGCCACAAGCCGAGTGCTATCAAGTTGAATTATACTGAGAGAAGGCAGACATGTCTGTGTCTGATACCTCCAAAACTCTGTAACTCACATGAAAACTATCTAGATGGCTAAATATCTCTACAGATCAGAGGAGAAATATGTATTTTTGGTTTTAGGTGAACTTTCCTTTTAACATCTTAAGCTGTACCTGAAATCACTCACTCGTTCACTTCTACCTGATCACTATCTTGGGATTTCTATGTGGAGAACTATATAATGAGCCCAGTATATAGTGAAGAGAAACTCTTTCAAAAACTACTCGGGTCACTTTCTCTGTGCTGTTAATTCCACCTTTACTGTAGTTTTTCTTTCAGTGCATTATGATATGTAGTGCCTGGTGAGTGCTCATCTGTTGAGCACTACTTTTAAGGATGCATTGTGGGATACTTCTGCTATAGAGGGTATAATAATTATCACTATGCATTTGAACATCAATACAAAATGACAAATTCACCATCTAGTCAACTGCATGATGTGTATGAAGTGATTTCTGGAACAGCCTTTGTCCTGGCATGAAAAGAAAGATCCACATAAAGACCACCTGTTATTTATTCGTCGTCTTCTGTATGTTTTTAGAAAAGCTTCTCCAAAGATGTCGGCTCGCTGGTCTACAAAGCTGTGAAGAACAATGACAGAGAACCTGTGGTTCACGTTTCGGGAGTTAAAATCTTCTACGGCTCACAAACTGGAACAGCAAAGGTAAAGATGTTCTTTACTGAAGACAGAGGCATAAATATAAAATAAGAAGAATAAAAAGTGTCAACATACAAAAATATATAAAAAATAAACAGTAGAAACAATATGTACAAATATTAAATGAGTGTAGGAGCTGCACAAGCTTATGCAGGAATGAATAAGATGACAGCTTCCGATGTATCCTGTGTTTTCCCAAAAGTTATAACAACTAGCGGCTAGCCAGCAGGAAGCACGCCGTTACCTTGAATAAATTACAGATTTTTCTGGGTTTGAAAAATGTTGGAGACATTTTGGATAATGTAAGAACACAACTCAACAAAATATAAAACATGTCCAGTGTTAACAGACATTTTAATGTGTAAATGTTTTATATTATAGCTTAAATGCTGCAAGTATTCAACCAATCAGATCTGCAGCACTGCCCAAAAAGATTCTGTATATTTGGAAATATACTATCTGACTAGAGAGTTTATTTCACAATAATAACCCGCTCACTGTACATTAGCCTGCTTACTACGTGGTTACTTACCAAAATAAATCAATATTTTGACAGAAAATATTGATTTTAAAGTAATTGTGTTGATTGAAGAATCATTTTATTGTTCCTCCACAGTCTGTGATCAGAATTGCATCCTAACAACGGTCTGTTATACAGGAATAACAGACCTTAAAATGCTGTATTTGACCAGTCAGAGATAATCATCATATCAGTTATTTGAAATGGTCTTAAAATGACAATAATATTGTTTATCACAATAATTTCTGGGACAATATATCGTCCAACAAAAGTAGTTATTGTGTCAGGTCTAACTGAGACTCTTGATTTGTTCAGGGTTTTGCTAACGAGCTGTCAGAGGAGGTGAAGGCTTTGGGTTTACCAGCTGAGGTGATCGACATGAAAGACTACGACCCCGACGATCAACTCGCTGACGAGGTAAGACATGTCCACGTCCACGTCTTGTTTAGTAGAGACGGGCGGAGAGGCTGCAGCGTGTAGAGACATCTGGTCCTCAGCTTGAGGATGAGGGTTTGAGAGACTGTGTCCCTAAACAAGAATCTAAACCACTGCTCAGTACGCAACACTTGAATTTGACGCTGTATGATTTTAAGTCAGTAATGAAAGCATGTATGAATTGTTTCAGCCCTGTTAAGAGGATAAACATGCTGTATAGACTGTAGTCGAAGTTGCTCTAGGGTGTTAATTAAATGTAAGACCTGGCAACATGTACTAACAGGCGGGGCTTAATTAGAGCAGAATTAATCAAAGTAAAATAAATCATACTGTGTTTTTTTTTTAAAAAGACAACAAACAGTACAGTAAGCCTGGAGTCCTGTAATGTTCCAGCTCGGCCGCTCCTTCATTTTTTCACTGATTTGATTCTTCAAACGGCTGTCACAGAGGACAAATGTGTTCCGCACAAATCCTGCTCAGCTGAAGGAAGATGGATTACTTCCATCAGCGCTCCCTTTTTATTTTGTGGGCACAGGCTCTGTGTAGTGCATTGAGAGATGAATAGGAGATTGGTTGGCTGCTGCACAGCAGGAGAGGAGACGTTCAACAGGCCAGTGATACAGTTCTCACTGATGGAGGGGGAAAAAAAAAAAGTCTCCACAAGAGAAATGACCACGGGCACCAGTCGCTCCCTGGATGCAGCTGATCCTCTGTGTGCTGACTCAGCGACCGGCAGTCAGTCAAGAAGACACAGTGGGTGCACTCCAATACCCAAATCAATTAGTATGTCCCAATTAGTGTTCAGTGGTGTCTACCAAATTGTCATATAATGATGTCCACAGTGAAATACCGTGATGGACGATGATACTGTTACTGGGTCTAGAAGGTTCTTTGTCTCTGCACCACATGTCCGTGACTTATCTGTATTTAAAAAGAAAATAATAAACACAAGATGGAGTCGTAGTGCAGCGAGCAATAGCAACTGCTTCTTTTTATTTTCTCTCCCACATGTCACAAACAGAACTGAGGAAACAACTCTGAGTGGACACGCCTCAGCAGTCGATGACGATGGATCCAGTCCTAGTCTTAATACGTAATATTTTAAGTGCAGTTTGCCAAAAATACCAGGATGTCCGACTGCATGTGGTCGCATGTTGCAGTATGCAAGCCAGCATGCTTTTCTGGCTATTCTGACCCACAATCCTCTGCACAACGGAAGATGCTCTCAATAGGCTGGTTCAAGATGAACTATGCCTCGTCTGCAAGGTAGACGAGATCAGCCAGCTGCAGCAGGAGGTGGAGACAAAAAGCTGCAGTCAAGTTGGACATTTTCTAGCAGACTTCACAAAATATACAGGAAGTGACACTAACATCCTCTAAGCTCACCTGTATGTTACCTTTATAGGTGAAGAAATAAAGTGCGTTCCTGATCGCTGATGAAGTTGAAGCAGAAAAGGTCCCCTTACTGTCACATGATCCTCTGCTCTTTTATCTGCCTTGTGAAGCACTTTGTAACTGCCTGTTTTGCTAAGTCATATATATATATATATATATATATATATATATAACTTTATTATCATTATCAGCCACAAAATATCTGCTTGTCAACAGATTAAAACTTCATTGCACAACATAAGACTAATACATCCAGCGTTAAATATCACAATTATACAGAAAATTTGTGTTTTACACAACACGTGGTGTTTGTTGTCACAAATAAGAACCAATTGCAGCCTGCCAGCTCATCGATCAGGTGACAGCCAGGCGTTTGCAGGTGTTAGCAGTTGGTGAAGAGCAACTGTGGTGCCTTGATCTCTTGGGGTTAGGGTTGCCCATGTGTGCATGATGTTGGAGCAAGTCGGGATCAAGTCTGACACGAAGCTAACCGGCATGCATTGTGTGGTGATCGCTGGTGATCGATTCTGTGCAGGCCCGGCTCATCCTGAACGCGCTGTTGACTGAGCCGCAGAGAGATCACAGACAAATGACAGCCCATTGATGCTGCATTCAAAGTTACATACTTCAAATTTTGCACTACAAACTCCAACAGATGCGTGAGCAAGAGGGTCAAAGTTCAAGACGCACTGTTACGCCAAAGTAGTGTGTCCCAGTTGTGCTCATAATGCACACAACAGTATGAACTTTGTAAGATTAGCTGCAGTACAAACTAAAAGTAAAAAGAAAAGTGTGTTATTTTGAAAGCAGCATATTTGTTTGAGCAAGTTGAAGTTTTCTACTTTTGACACAAGGCCATGAAATGCAACCTCATATCTGAATTCATGTGACTTCTATGTCACTCTTACGTCTTGCCTCAAGACTCTTGTGCAGAAGTGCTGACAGATGTGGTTAAAAGTAACCCTCAAATTTTAAATTTACTATACAAAACAATTCCACATCAACACGCCTCTGTTCAGAAGTAGCAGCATTTAACAAAAAGCTGTAATTAAACTTTGACTCTCTTTCTCCTTGAACTTATTCTCATTAGTTGTCAACTATTAAATAAATCGCCAACTATTTGGATAATCAATTGATAACTTTGAGTCATTTTTAAAGAAAAAAAAAGTCCAAATTCTCTGATTTCAGCTCCTCAAATGTGAACAGTTGTTTGGTTTCTTCTCTACATTAAAGTCATCCTCCAAACAAATAGAAAATAAATTATTCCAGGACAGCACCAGTCCCCTTCACTCCAAACCAAGTCGCAGCAGCAACCTGACACGGGGTAACAGACTTCGACAGAAAAAAATCAAAACAATTAGATACAATAACCTTTTTATCTTCAAGCAATCAGCCTGTTTAACATGCAGGCTTCATCTCTGCTTGTCACTTGTACTTTCATATCAAATCTGACTGTGCTGCTTTGAATTGACTTGTTTTTATTGGACTTTATTGTTTATTCTGTCTCTGTGGGATCAAATGTTTTTTAGTATGATTATGTTGTGTTCTTATTGTGTTTTTGACTGCAGATTCTATGGTGTCTGTTTGGGTTTTATGGTGTCTGTCTGGAGCACTGGACCAAACTAATTTTTCCCCGTGTGGGATAATAAAATTGATCTGATCCTCTACGACAATAAACTGAATATTTTTGGGTTGTGGACAAAACAGGACATTTGAGGACTTTTCTTTGGGCTTTGGGAAACACTGATCAACATTTTGCACCATTTTCTGACATTTCATGGACCAAACAAGTAATGGATTCATGGAGAAAATGAAAGAAAGTAATATTGGTCGTCCCAGCAGAGTTGAAAGGATTAATGAAATGTTTAATGATGCTTCACTGTTTCACTGTCTTCCTTTCGTTTGTTGTGTTTATCTCTCAGTGCACCAGCAAGTCAGTCTGCGTGTTTCTTGTGGCCAGCTACACTGACGGACAGCCCACAGAGAACGCTGAGTGGTTCTGCAAGTGGTTGGAGGAGGCGTCCACTGACTTCAGATACGGGAAGACGTACCTCAAAGGCCTCAGATACGCAGTTTTTGGACTTGGCAACTCCGTCTACGTCGGCCACTATAATACAGTAAGAAATGGTTTCCATATTAAAATTCTCAGAATAATAATACTGCTCGATAATATGCTTTATAATCAGATATTTAAAGAAGCTCAGTAGTGGGAATAATTTTTTAGGTTCAAACTTGACTTAATGTGCAGCTCAGTGAAATGTCAACATTCATTAACTACGACAACAGCCAAGAACAAGCAGACTTTATTTGTTTAAACTTTTGTAACCTGCTTTTCTTTTTGCTTTGCCAGGTGGGTAAAAACGTGGACAAGTGGCTCTGGATGCTGAGCGGCATGCGGATCATGACCCGCGGAGAGGGCGACTGTAATGTGGTGAAGAGCCGTAACGGCAGCGTCCAGGCCGACTTCCTGTCCTGGAAGGTCAAGTTCCTGAACCGCCTTCAGGCTCTGGCCAAGGGCGAGAAAAAGAGCTGCAGCGGGAACTGTAAGACTGGAGGCTCCTGTAAGAACAAGAGGAAAGACACTCGGGAGGAGGAGGAGGTGGAGGAGGAGGAGAAGGCGGCTCTGCAGAATAACGGCTCTGAGGTAATGACATCTCTAATGCATTTTTAATGGCACGCTGTGAACACTCTAACTTTTGGGGCAGTAGGTCGACTTAGTGGTTAAAATGAACACCCGCCAAGCACAAAATGTGGGCAGATTTTTTCGTTAAATAAATTTCTGCCACACTCACACTGGCTGGTAAATGTTAGCATTAAATGTGGCCTAATAAAAAAGTCTGCGGAGGGTCTCGACCACATTTTGGTGTGATTTACAGGCAGCTGCTTCTGGAGTCCGACACACACAAGGACAGAGACTTGCACCTTGTATATGAAGGCTGTTTAAAACTGGAAAGTTTCTAGTGTTTTTCTTATTTTCATTTGTTGAAATAAACAGGCCTACATATGTCTTTACTTTCTTGTTCTTTCACTACGGCATTTTTAATAATTAGATGCAAAAATCATAACAATAAATCTTTTTCAAATCATCAAATTGTTAGCAGCAAACTCAACTCCAGTTACCTCTCTGATCATTTTTGAGTTGTTTAATACTTCTACTTAACATACAGTATTGTTAAGAATAGTTAAACAGAAATAATTCTACACAATAATCAGAAGGTTGAGTGTCTCTTTGGCCTCTGCAGGTGGTTTTGCCTACAGTAAAGCTTGTCAGGTCTTTTTTGAGATTTAGATATGTTATATATTATTATAAATGGTATTTTAGAATAATTCACATTATGATAATTTGATTTTATTTAACATACCATTTATTTAACAGTCTCCTGATTGTGCATGTCAGGAGGACAAAGACCCAAGATGTCTGTGAATTATATAGTGTTTACATTCAATAAAAAGTGCCTTATATTAGCATTAGACTCTGAAATAATAGTTAAAACTCTGTTTTGAGACAGTATTTGCATGTTCAGTTTGAGTGGCTTATCAGTAGCAATGAAACACAGAACAAAAGCCCACGACCATGTTCATCAGGCTTTGATCAAAATCGTTAAATTCGCCGTGCACCATCAGATCAATCAGTAGCCCGGCTGTAAAGGATTCGATACAAAAGACGGTTGCAAACCTACTTCTGCTCAGTGCACTGTTAAACACAATCTTTACCCCCTTTGACCCAGAGAGTAGGTGAAAACAGTTGGTGAATATAAGCTGATGTCTAATTAGGAAAGTGTCCTCTGGCTTAATGATTTCTTTCTGTCAACATCAGAAGGACACGTACACAACATTGCAGGTGGCTGAAGTGGACCGACTGGACTAACAGCTTCATGCTGCAGTTCAACTGTGTGATTAAAATGTGATAAGAACTCAGGAAGAGGAGTGTTACTCTCAGTTTATCAGATCCTCATTTAGTGCCACTGATGTTGTGTATTTTGATCAGGAAGCGTGGTGTTAAAAATGTCCTCCACAGCTGACAATTTGTCATCACTGTCAGTGCCGTCCATCATGTCAAAATATGAAAATAGCACTTTATTTCTTTTAACCAGTCACTGAAATTACACATTTCACACAAAGCCAAGTACAAACACTGATATATATATATATATGAACAGCTTTGATACACATCGCAGCAGAAACAGATGACCAGTTGTCATGGTAGCGGGCACCTCCGAGCCAAATCGAGCTGAGGCTTCTTCCCCTCCGTCTGCAACACTCTGCGCTCTCAGCTGAGGTGACATTCAACCGGAACCGAGAGCAGCTGAGAGCTGTGGCGAGGGGATCATCATGGTGATTTATCTACCCGCTGTACCGCTAATGCACTTTATCTCGCCCGCCCGCCCGCCGCTCATGTGGTCAGCAGCTTCAACGACACTTTGTGATAAATCCTGCGGAACGCCATAAACACACATATGGCTTTTCTTATTTAATTAAGCAGCCCAAGAGGCGATAAAAGTGCACAATAAATGTGTTCCATATGGGCTCCCTCGATTAATCATGTTAGCAGTCGCAACTTTTTAATTGTTCATCAGTTGGAACATATGTGAAGCTCTGTACGTCGTTTGTCCCTGTTTTTTTTTTAAACCATAATTTGGGGGTTTCTGTGCCCTTGTTTCTTGCTGCAGGAGGAGCTGGTAGAGTCCAGCAGTGACGAGGAGGAGTCCGGCCTGCAAGATGAGAAAAAATCCGGTGCGGTGGTCGACGTGGAGGATCTGGGCAACATCATGAGCAGCGTCAAGAAAGCAAAGGTCAGACTCTGTCCGCCACCACAGTGACACCACTTTAAGTTTGTTTAGTGTAGTTTATTTATTTATTTCTCAGGAATCGTGCATATTGAATAAATGAATGAATATTTTATTTTCTTGTCTGGGCATTTTCATGACCCATCTCTCAGGGGATTATTCTATATTTACAGCATATATATTTTTATTCATTCTATTTTACATTTTATTCACCACTTTTATGTGCAGTTGAGTCCAGAGGTTTGAAAGGACAGTTTTCAAGTGCAGATTCCTATGTATATGAAAACCTATTTTATTTTATTTTCATATGGCACCAGCTTGATGAGCAGAAACATCTAACTGCTGGAGTTTACTTCAAAAAGTAATGCATTTACTGTTTTTATATTAAAGCAAATAAAAATTGCAACACGTAATATCGAATCGCATTACTTAAGAATTGCAATACATCTGAAGTATCATCCCGGCCTAATTAAAATCATGATGATTTGATATTTGTTGAGGTCTGTACCAAACAAACATGTTTTCTTACGTCTGGAGAACAAGGCCGGGGGATCTGTGCAGCACTACAGTGCCACATTATAATGCTTATGTTTTCTCACACACTTTTCTGTCTCAAAAAATTGTGGTTTGGATATTGCACTCGGTCACATTTCGATAATATCGCGAATAATTGTGCAGCCCTAGTAGGACTCCATACATGTAAGAGCAGTCGGAGAGAAACTGAAGGTAGATAATTTATCTAAAGAGATCTAAAAACATGGCCTCAAAAACACCGACGTTATACAATAAATAGGTTAGTTGCAAAAGTTTTACTGTGACAGGCTTCACTAAAGGCTGGTTTAGTAACCAGTATGCTAGTGAAATTAAAAAAAGTTTAAGTGTTGCGTGCATCAGTAAAAATGTGACCACACCTGTGCTGCCTGCTGCCATCTTGCCAGTGCTGCCAATGCATATGTCTTTTTTTTTTTTTTTTAGCACACTCCATATTACAAAAGGCAGCTTAGAATGGCTTCAGTCACTTTATTCAACCTTTCCCTACAAAATCATGAAAATTAGCTTTTAGAAATGTGAACCCTGCTGGTAAACATGACTTGGATGTACAGCACTTGGCTGCCTTGATCCATAATATCATTACAGTTACATGGTTGCTGAATCACTTTAAAGTGGAGCTCCAGTCATCATCCAGCCGGTTTATTTTCAGCGTTTCCTCGCTGAGGTCTATTAGCGGACATCATCGTGGCATTAAGCTTCCACCACCTTAGTCCAGGCTAAGTGTGTTGAGTGAGGAGGTAAAATGGTGTCATTGAAGGAGAAGTGGCAGATGGGTTGATAGAC
>JAJHUR010122704.1:0-17737 GCA_027495735.1 Lutjanus campechanus | reverse complement strand
AAAAAAAAAAAAAGTTTAGCATTGACTAAGAACTATATTAAACTTCATGCATAAGCAGTTTTGGTTGGATTTAACTTCATTGTAGCACTGAGGACCTCTGAAGTAGTGACTTTAACAGAATATGTCACCTGCAAACACTTAACTGTAAATTACCCCAGCTATGCACATACATGCTTCAATTTCAATTCACATCACAGCCTTATATTTAAATCTTATTGATTTTTTACAACACATCCTCATACCTAAACAACATCGTAAGTTGGCTGCCAATGACTTCCAAAAAGACATCTATGAAAATGCGAGTGCCGGCAATGACAGGCTGATCGAACCTCAAGTCCTTTATGTAAGTCACATGCAACTGCATTAAAAACCCACATCATTGTATAAAGGAGACTACATGGGCTCAGGAACACTTTGGAAAACCGTTGTCAGTAAACACAGTTTGTCTCTGCATCTACAAATGCAAGTTAAGACTCAACCATGTAAAGAGAAAGACAGATATCAACAACATCCAGAAACACTGCAGACTTCTCTGGACCCGAGTTCATCTGAGATGGACTGACACAAAGTGTTAAAGTGTGCTGTGATCTGACGAGTCCACATTTCAGATTGTTTTCACAAATCATAGACATCGTGTCCTCCGGGCTAAAGAGGAAAAGAACCATCCAGATTGTTACCAGCACTAACTTCAAAAGACAGCAGCTGTGATAGTATGGTTAGTGCCCATGGCATCATGGGTAACTGTCACATCTGTGAAGGTCTCATTAATGCTGAAAGGTAAATACAGATTTTGGAGCAACATATGCTGCCATTCAGACGTCTTTTTTTAGAGACGTTCCTCCTTATTTCAGAGAGATGATGCCAAGACACGTGCTCGTGTTCCAACAGTGTGTCTTCGTAGTAAAAGAGTTCAGGTACTAGACTGACCTGCCTGCAGTCCAGACCTGTCTCCCATTGAAAATGTGTGGTGCATTATGAAGCACAAAACACAACAACAGAGACCAAACAGGACTGTTGAGCAGCTGATGTCGTATATCAAGCAAGAATGAGAAAGAATTTCACTTTCAAAAGATCAACAGTTAGTGTCCTCAGTTCACAAACACTGACTGAGTGTTGTTAAAAGAAAAGCTGATGTATCACAGTATCACAGCGGTAAACATGCTCCTGTCCAAACTTTTTTGGAAGGTGTTTTAGGCATCAAATAAAAAAAAAATCAGTTTGAACATTAAATATCTTGTCTTTGTACTGTATTCAACTGAATTTAGCTTGAAAAAGGTTTTTGCCAATCATTGCATTCTGTTTTTATGAATGTTTTACACAGCATCACAACTTTTTTTGAAATTGGAGTTGTACATTCTTAACATGTAACGATATGAATCTTAAAACTCCTGGCTGAAGTTGTGTGTTTGTTTGATCCATCCATCTGCCCCAACTTCTCCATACTTTCTTGCTCTTTATACTACATCAGCTGACAGAAGATCAGTATTTGACAGTCTGGGAATGAGAACAGACTGGGGGATACCATGAAAATCCCACTTTAGAGTGGTGTTCACTTCAAGGATTTTGCAAAGACTCCCTGAGTGATTATTCATGTATCCCAGCATCAATATGAAATCAATCATGAAAACCTGCATTATATCAGGGAGCCACCACGCTGATGTTTATTAAAGTGTCCGCCCCAGTGTATCAGCAAACCAGTATATCTGTCGAAGGCTACCTCCCACTATGGCACCTCCCGTGTCCACTCCCCCCCTCCCAGAGCAGGTGAGAGTACTATCAGGGCTAGCTGGCCGAGGTGCTAAGCTATCCATTCTGTCTGACTGCCTCTTGCCAAGGCTCGTTTTTATCTCCACCCCCTCCCAAGCCTCCCAGACGTGATAAACGAGGAGTGAAGGATGAAAAGATGGAGGGGGAAGGGACGAGTGTGTGTGGCTCCAGAACTTGCTCTGCCAGCTTTTACCCACCTGCCTAGATAAGAGAGGCACTGTAAATTAACACGCGATAGGGGGGCTGAGAGCGCGGGCACTCTGTGTGTGTATATGTGTGTGTGTGTGTGTGTGTAGATTTGGGGGGTTCGTGCACTCATTCACACACACACACACTTCCCCTCTTTGCTTTGCCGCAGGTATCACAGATAAAGATGTGTCATTGATGAATGGGATTTTATTTCCCATCAACCTTTGCTGCGTGGGAAATGGAAAGCTCATCCCGGCCCCTAAATCATCAGATGAATAATGATAACACTGGGTAGCAGTTTTCATTTCTTCGCACTATTTGTCTGCAAAGCGCCGTATGCAAACTGTTTGTTTCTATCAGTGCCTTTCTCTTTTTTCACTTTGCAGCTGAAAACACATTAAACGAAGAGCTTCCACAAACTGTGGTGCAGATGTTTAAACCTTTGTTTGTACATTGTTTAATCACACTGGAGGGCAGCTAATTCACCCACCAACACCTCTACAGAGGCAAGTTACAAGCAGGAGAAAATTCAGAGGTACATCCCTGTCTTTTACTCCCAATGTGGGAAATACAGCTCGTAATAATACAGCTCAATTCATCCTCTATTTCTGGTCCCACTTGTTCCCCTGATCGTTCCTGGCAGTCATTTCCTGACTGTGAGTTCCAAGATAAACAGCACTGGAATCAATGTGCTCAGCACGAACCCCATCATTCATCTGAACCAGTAAAGTGACACCATAAACTTTTATTTGGCATATATTTGTTGAACAATCAAAAACACCTCAGTGAGCTGGCACCCTCCGAGGGTTTTTACAACCGCCGTGACGGTGCAACACATGGCCGTTCATTACACCAGCTCACATCATGTCAGCAGAGGCATGTAGAGTGATGTGGGGCTGTCCATGAGGGCATAAATACAGGTCAACAGACAGAGTTCAGAGGCCGGAGGGAAGAGAGATCACTTATAAAACCAGATATTACTTCCTTGTTGAATGGAAGTCCAAAAGTGGACATTTTATCAGAGGTGAGAAGTAACAAAGTACTTAAGTAGATTTTTGAGGCATTTGTATTTGGCTTGAGTGTAAATTTTTCTGACAACTTTTTACTTTTACTCCCTACATTTGAACACAGGCTCAATACTTTAGTTTTAATACAATTGAGAGGAATTGTTGATTATTTTTACTTTGCACCATTGCGCATTTCCTTCCCAACATCAAAACTGATTTTAACCTAAAAACTAAAAAGACATAAGACAAAATATAATGCAACAAGACAAAAAGACATACCAAGACAGAAAAAGACGTAACAAGGCTACAAAGTGACAAAATGAAAAATACATAACATGAACAAAAACATAAAAGACATAACAAGAGAAAAACAAGTAATAAAAGTTAAAAAAAACAATGCAACAAGACTAAAAATTATGTGACAAGACAAAAAGACGCAACAAGATGGAAAAGACACAACAAGACTACAAAAGTTGTAACAAGAAGAAAAACAATGTAAAAAGCACAACAATACATAAAAGACATAATAACAACACAACAAGACAAAACTACATTAAAACCAGTAGAAAGACTGTACAAACAGGTTTGAAAATATTCGATAAAAAGTCCAATTTATGTCATCATTGCAAAATTTTAACAAAGTATGATTTTTATACTGGGAAAATATGATCAAATATAATATATAAACATAAACATAAAAATGATTTGACAAGACAAAAAAGAATTAAGATGAAAAACAATGTGAAAGACATAAGACAAAAAAAACAGTGTAACAAGACAAAAAGACATAACAAGGCTGCAAACGAAGTAACAAGATGAAAAATGATATACATCACTTCTTTTTCACAAATAATCTGTACTTCTACTTGAAGACAGAATCTGTTTTCTCTTGCCACCTTTGCATTGTACTCATTGAAAGTTGCAATCGATGAAACATGATCATTTCCAGATTGACTTGATAGGAGACAGAAGAAGCCATCAGGCCCTATTGACCCGATATTGATATATTATTGATGTGATATTGATTGTTGTGCTGTGTGTCAGGACCAGTGTGTAGAATTCGCACAGCGATGAGCAGACTGCAAAGAAGTAACTACCTCACTCACCTCACCTGAACATGTGTTGCCAGTGAAACTAGTAAAGACCACTGATGGCTGTATCTAGAGCCAGAGTTTGGTTTGTCTGTTCTGAGCTACTGTAGAAACATAGCTGTGTAACATGGTGGTCTCCATAGAGGAGGACCTGTGCCCTCTTCAGAAATAAAGGGCTCATTCTAAGAGACTCAAAACATAGTGAGGTGTATATTCTCAGGTGATTATATCCTAATAAAAATAAACTTACAAATATTATGTTCCATTTCTGCCATATTCTAGTAGTAGAAGTATTTGAGGGGGCTGTTAATCCAGGCTCAACCAAACTCAGGATGCTCTGAGACTGAACACGGCAGCCTGTGGTCTACTCCTCTCTTGTTGATCGACAGCTCTAAAGCAATAAGCAAGGTTTTATGTGAAGGCAGACAACAGAGTACAGTGTAGGTCAAATTTGAACCTGTCTTTATAGTGGAGTGTATATCGACTGACTCATAGAGATGGCAGCTGAAAACGATCATAGTTTACTCTTCCAGTTGGCATCCTTCTGTGGGTCAGTGGAACTGAGATTCACCTTGTGAAACAGATTAAAGTTCTGCTTCAATGACAACAAAATGAATCATTTTGTAACGGCAGGATCAAGTCCATCACTCTGAGCAACACACAGCTTGTTTATCGGAACATTTCAAAACACAGACAAACGTATAACCTTCACAAAAAAATGATTTGGAGTGTTTCTGATCTGCCACCTGTGGGTCAAACTCAACTGAAACTATACCTGTGATTTGATCAAATAATCCCAAGTCAGTGTTTGCTTTTTGCAACCTCTTCCCATCATTGTCTTCATCAACACTGCTGAGTTGTGATGAAGATAGAGATGATGGAGTAGGTTTATATCAATGGCCCTTCTGAGTGTTGTTTGCGTTGGATAAAGAGCCTGGATTTGTTTGAGGTTTCTGCCTGTTGCAGTCATGTCCACAGTCGCCTCAGTGCTCACTCTTGATGAGAACAATTGGGTTTATAAAGAGTACGGTCTCTGTTTGAAAAGTGCCCTGAGATAACTTTATGATTTAGTGCTATACTAGTAAAATTGGACTGAATTATACAAGCCAAATATCACTCTCTCTAAAGCAACCTGAATCCTTTGGCAAAAACAGCAATTTTACCTCACAGAGGAGTTGCTGGTGGACCACTTCCTCCATCAGTTAATTTGTTGTTGCAGGAGTCTGGTTGCTTAGTTTCCATGCTGGTACTTGGTAAAGCTGGTACTCTGCTTCTCCAAACTGGAGGCGTGTCTACTGTCATCTACTGTAGGTAATACATTGACAAGATTGTTCTGCCACAGTCCGCCCTGCTGTGCTGTTATTGGCTACAACTACTGTGCCCTGACTGTGAGAGTGTGTGTATGCTGGCACTTGGGAGAAGTTTAGCAAGGCGATTGTTGTCGATGAATGGATCAAAAACGGGACTTTCACCCTGGAGACTTTGGTCTTTTTGTTCTGTTTGAAGCTAAATGTCACTTTTAACTTTTTATGAGACTGGAAACGATGTCTTTGGCTTACAGCTGAGCTCTACTTGCAGGTTTTTTGCCCACGGGTTTCTGAAGCCACTGGCTTTGTGTTTTTATTTCACTGATTGCATTACGCAGTTGTGGTCAAAAGTTTACATACACTTGGCAGTCCTGAGCTTCCCATGATTCCTTTAACTCTTAATTTTCTATGATGAAATGATTAAAACATGTGTGTCTTTGAACTAGCCATTTACAACTCAATAGTCATAGCCAATCACAGCACAGTAGGGCGGGACTAGGCAGAATAATCTCGGGGGAGAAAATTGCTGTTGACTAAGAATAAGTACCTCATAGAACCCCACTTCAAATCACCTAAACTATCCTTTTAATGAAAAAGAAAACAGATAATTACATTATAGAGTGGATTTAACCACAGCTTGAGTGTGAATTTGAGTGCATTTCTTAATTGTGTATATTTGTCACTGGAGCGCCTGTAGGCATTAATAGGTGTGTGTGTGTGTGTGTGTGTGTGTGTGTGTGAGTGTATTAGTATATGAGAGGAGAGGTGAACAGTCAGCTGTCTGTAGTGATGTAGCAGCGTGTC
This sequence comes from Lutjanus campechanus, assembly GCA_027495735.1. Lineage (NCBI taxonomy): Eukaryota > Metazoa > Chordata > Actinopteri > Lutjaniformes > Lutjanidae > Lutjanus > Lutjanus campechanus. Next base: position 11,572 of record JAJHUR010122704.1, on the reverse strand, counting down.
AGTGACAGCAGAGACGGGATATTGAATGGATGGCTGCAGAGGGACGGTGCTGTTACACTGACAGACACACACAGCTGATGAAAAACTGCATTTGTTCTCCTCTCCCGTAGCACAACACGAGTAAGTAAATCAGTGTAACTGGATGTTGCAGGCTAACACATGGAGCCGCGCTGTACATAACCACATTATGGTGATGGGGGGTTGTTTTTCTGTGCTGTTGATCTTATTAGTAATGGTATCCGTGGAGTTTTTCTTGTCTTATTGTTATATCCAGCCTCTCTGCCTTTATGCTGTTTGTGCTCTCCTCATTTATTGCCTTTTCTTTCTTATTCTCCCTCTCCTTTTTGTTCTTTCTCCTCTTCTCTCTCAGCCAGCTACATTCCATTAAACCTTCAAAGATAACAGATGACTGCCAGGCTGCACTCCCTTGTTTTTTATATTTATTTCTCTTTTATTTATGATTGGCCTTCCCTCTGGATAGAGAACACATGCCATTCCTAACATAATGTTATATTTCCCGGTGCCTGTCCTCAATGACACCAAAAAAACACAGTCATTCTTTAAAAGCCCAATGCTACCTAGAGGGCAAATAGATGCTGTCCCAGTTGCCGAGCCTGTTCCATACCATTTTTAATAATCTGGCTTGCTGATAGGGGCAGCCCCCACCACCTTTCCTATGCTTTTTTTTCTTTTTTTGGGCAAAAGCAATATTTTGCCCGCCCCCCTCTCTTTGCTTTTATGAAAAAGTAACACTCATGAAATTGAAAAAGCCACAGCTGACTCTCAGGGCCATTTCTCACGTAATGCATTTCAATTGGGTTTTTAAGATAGATTGCACGAGGTCGAAGCGTGCTCTAAACATATCTCATAACCCAGATTGTACAGGCCTGTCCCCGCATCTCCGATGTGTTTTATAAAACGGCGGCGGTGAGGGAGATGAAAGGCGGTGTATGAATTGCATCAGTGGCCGGCAACGCTCCATCGTATGACCTTCTTTGATGGACGCCCTTTCTCCAGCTGCGAGAAAGGGGGCCGAGGAATGTGAAACCCCATAGAGTGGCTCAGATCGAGAGAGAGACCGCATCAAACCTTCTTCTTGATGTCCTCGCTCTCCCCGCTCAGCAAGGACATGCGCTCCACGCGGCGCATTCTGTTGTCTGTTTTTACACAAAGCCTTGCTTATGTCGCTTCAGATCTGTCAGTCCCTCAGGGGGGATCACAGGCTGCAGCGCCCGGGCTTGCAGCACTCTCAGCGGGGTCGTGGCAGCATCGCCGGCCCCCGAGTAGCTCCTGCTTTACATTTCCATCCTGAGGCAACAGAGCTGTCCCAGGAGACACTTGAAGGTGGATGAAAAGAATGAAGGGAGCTCTCAGAGGTTTCTGTCAGGACACATGTTTTTGAATCATTGTCTTATGGTTCCAAACAGAGGAGAGACTTACATGACATTTCCTGTGGGCAGAGGTCTGCCTCACAAGTCTCTTTTTATGCTCCTGTGTTGTCTGTGACATATTTCATTAACACGTCTGCTGTAGTGCTGCAGCCACACTACACTCTTCACCCCAGTTACTGGCAGGTTGATCCAGGGGCGGGGCCACAGGGGCATAAATAATTTTCCTGCTGTCAGATTGATCACGCCCCTCTTTGGGTGAAAACAAGTGCTGTAAATGTGCACCAAATTGAAAAAACTATCTGCACCATGCATTAAAGCTTCTGCATCACATTTTGCACATCAAAAAATAAAACAAAGAACAGTCTGCAGCAAACACTTCATCACAGGTTAGTTAATGATGTTACTGAATAAATAACGTGTGCTGACTGTAGATCATGAAGTGAATCAAAAAAGAGTCTTAGTGATGGTGGAATGAAAGTTTTCATTGTAAAAATATATGTTTCTACCATAAAACACCATTTTTTTAGTATGTACTTTGGTTTGGTGGAGCGTTCGCTCTATCTACTGAGGCTGTGAGTTCTTGTGGGTTGGGCTCCTGCCTGTGGCCCTTTGGTGCATATAATTCTCCCACTCTCCCTCTCCCTGTCCTGTCATGTCTTCAGCTGTCCTATGAATTAAAGGCATAAAAGCTTTCCAAAACACTTAACAAATAAGAAGAAGATAAAGAGTAGATCTTGGTTTAACAGTCTGTCCACTCAAAAGACCGCCAGGAGCAGAGGCTATTTTAACATTAGTAATTCATATGAACTGAGCTGACCTAACGTCTAACAATGAACCTTGTAAACAACATACAGTCACACAGTTAATTATCTACCTTTCTCAGCTAGTGGTAAAAGGTTGTGTATTACGCACAACCACCATTTGAAATAGAGACAGCAGTTCTACTTTGCCACAGCAAAGTAATTAGTTTACAGTAACATCATTGGACAGACAACTAAAGCAACAAAATAAAGTGTCTTAACTACACAAGTGATAGATGTCAGAAACACATTACCTGGAGGTTCATGTTGGTTGTGTCAGGTTCCTCACTTTTATTGGAGGCAAACTGAAAGGACACTCAACCCCTGTTTCTTTAATTTTTTCTGTATAATGACAATATAACAATCTGCTTCATGCAAGAACCACTTGTACCAACAGATTTGTTGTTAGGAGAACTTGTTACATTCACCAGTTTTCTTGTATATTGAATTTGCTTTCAGATACAAACACAATTGACAGACCTGTCGTAGAAACATGTGCAGTCAGTCTGCTGGTATACAAACTGAAGTTTTTCATTAGTGACTGTATATTTCATTAGCTTCAAGACATTTTGAGTTTGAAGAATAAATTACACTTCATAATTATGTTGACATTAACCTGTTTGACTACATTTGAAATTATAATATAATTGTAAAAGTCTTTCATTGAACTAATTACCTGCTGTCAGGTGTATTGGTTACATATGTTCACATGTGGGTTTATGAAGTCTCTGTCCAGGTGAACATCTTCACTTATTCTGTCCTCTGTCTCTGTGATAAAAATGTCCCCTTCCCCCTCCTCCTCCTGCAGTTATCAATAGCCTCTTACTGCGGCGAGTCGTTTTTTCTCTGAAGTCATTTTCACATTGAGATATTTCGCCTGTATTTCAGTGACAGTCCAACCCTGCTTGACGGCATTACAACATTTGCTTTTCCTGTTTCTTTGCTTTAGCAGGACCTTCAATTTTAATTTCACTGCTGACACTGTTAAAATGACAGATTTTTCTTCATGGATCTCTGAAAACAGGACGTCAAACTATTTTCATGACTGAACACTTCCTGACATATGGTGCAGGAAGCACAGCCACATATGGTATTACTGCAGTGTTAATTATGCCAATTTACAAGTCTCATGCACTTGCACACAAATACACACAGGTGGATCATTTACACAGTTATATCAAGTTATGAGCATTTGTTGAATCTAATGTGACATGTTCGTAAAAGCCCTTCCTACGAAAAAAAGTAAGAGATTTAAGATAAGAATACAAAAATATTCTTGCATGATCCTAACATGTACACAGTATTCTTATTTTATGCTATTAAATTGGCAAAGAATGTCATTTACCAGTCAAATTAGAGCAGCAGTCATACATTTTAGTCAGACATCCTATAAGAATTATTTAATATATGAAACCAAATGACGTTACACTTAAATGTGCAGACAAATTCTCTTTCTTTGAAAGTTGCTGTGTGTTTTACAGAGTTTTCACATTAGTATTTCAAAGTTAAAGTTCCTTTTTTCTCTTTGAGTGTGTTCCAGAGTGAGACAGTGCCTGGTCTTTCTCAAGCTTCTGTCCACTCAGTCTGTACATTGTTATTGATTTTCTATGTTTTCTGTCAGGATTTGAGTCTGTGTCTTTGTCTCTGTGTGAGGGTTACAGTCTCCGGCTCTGCCTGCTGCTCTGTGTGTGCGGTTCATTGGATTTTCACTCCAACATGTCAGGGTGAAAACTCTTATTATGGTGATTGTTGTGATGTTAGATATTTGAATATCATATAAGTCATAAATCTCTGTGTCTTGTCTTATCACCCCCTCTACTTATCACATTAAAACTGAATTTTCTAGAAGCTTCTCTCTTTATTTGTTTGATATTAAATTAGCTGAGAAATTGTAATAAAATATTCTTTATCTGCAGATTTTTCCATTACTTGATGAGAAAGAGGAAAAAATGCTGACTCCCTTTGGGTGGAAGTATTCCCTTTACTTTGATAAGAAATGGAAGGAAAGTTATCTTTCCTTTGGAGGAAGCATACAGTCTGTTTTGGTGGAAAATTTTGCTTCCGTCCAGGTGGATGAACTCCCTCTGCCTCGATAAGAAAAAGTAGAAAAGTTGACTTTTAATGGGAGGAAATGTTCCCCCAAATGTAATGAGAAGTTGTTTAAGAAAGTTGACATTTACTGGGTGGAACTTTTAATACATTGTTTTGACAAAGTAAAATGTACAGAAAGTGAATCACAATGTTTTGTGAGCACTGTGACATCATAATGTTCAGCTCTTTATCAGTCCTCTGTCCTCTTCTGTAAATAGTGTCTCAGTGCAGACAGCATGTTTCTCACTGGAAATTAGTCACTGGAATCACACATGTCAATACAGTGACTGATCTTGGGCGGAATATTTTCTGATATCTGAATACGTCCCTGATGTCTCACTGGGGATAGGAGTATACATATATATATATATATATATATATATATATATATATATATGTATATGTGTGTGTGTGTGTGTATAAAATAATAAAATATTTCTGATTTTGAAAATCAAACGGCTAATAAACTGCTTTTGTAGACGTAAGAAGTCCTCTCAAGATAAAGTTTTATGTGGCAATATTTTCATAATTCCATATCTAGTCATATTTAATTAATTGGCTAGGAGACCACTTGAGAAGAAATGATGAGCCAATTATTTTTTTTGTACCTCCAAATAATTCTTCTGTTGGCTAAGTTCCCTTTTCTAATAAATTAATTTCATTTAACATTTTTTTTATTTTCCATTAATTAAAAACATTTACAACTTGTATGTTTTTGATAACTTTATTCAACAGTGACAGTACTGAAATTAAAACCTTCTGGATTTCTAAATCCCCTGTTTTACTGTAATACCTTGAAACCACCCAAGCCTAATAGTGATAGCTTCCATTTGACTGAAAAAATACCCTATATCATATCATTGTCAGTTGTGGTGGTTGCAGCTTGCTCATCTGACCATAACTGCTAAAAAGGCAATGAGCAGTAAACCCAAATCCAGGGTTCGATATGCCAACGCCTACAGTACAGTATTTGTTCACCACATGCATCCGTATGCACCTTTCCTTCACTCAGGTCACTGCTACATCTACTGTATATATATGGGCCTTTTCAATTTCCTGGCCACTATCTGGGCCCAGACGGGCAGTTTGTAAAGACTGAAGGGTGAGGGCCACAGGGTGTACCTTAAGTGACTGATCTTCCTCATCATCTTCAGCCTGGCCATCTGTAACCTCAGGTGTTGCACTGCTGAAGCGAGGACTGGAGTTAGACAGCAGTGTGAAATGAAGTCGAGCCACTGTGCATCCATCCCTGTTCCTCCTCTCGTGATGGCACTCAATGTTTGAGCAATTTCTGCCTCGCAGGAATTCATTTATATGTAAAACACAACGGTCCAAACTACAGCACTGCCAAACACTATAAACAGCTTCCTCAGTCCCACAGCTTTTCTGCAATTGACCAGTGTATTGAAAACTTTGAACTTGGCAACATGAGAGACAGGCTGTGATGTGATCGGAGTTAACAAGGCAGCGCTGTGCACCCCTCTGGGCTCGTCTGTCGTGCTAGCTTTATGAACCTCAAAACCAGACTTTTAGTCTGTGATTTTTACAATAAACCCTCCACAAAATGAGAGCCAGGACTTTGTTTTATTAAAAACAAATGTACCCCTCTGGCTGTCAAACTTTGTTTATTCAAAAAATAAATGGACTGAAAATGACAGAATTCCACACTTGACATCTCTTTCAAGACTTAAACACAAAAATACAAGAGACAGAGACACCCTGGATGAAATCACAGAATTATCTGGACGTGGTAATTTTATCTTCAAAGCATTATGTCCATGTACAAATATCGAGTTTGCACACAAAAATGGTTTTGAGATGTTAACACATTCACATACACTGTATATAAAGGGATCCATCAATATACATTTTGTTTGCACAAACAACAAAGTATGTTTGTCATTGGCTCCCAAAATTACCCTCTTATTTCTCATCTGCACCCTTATTGGGCAACCAACTGTCAACAGAAAAACAGCTGTATAGGTTGTCTGTGCGAGCAACTTATTATGACCTATACCTACCTTTATTGTTAGGCAGTGTCCTCTAGTGGCTGTAGTGATTATGAGGAGGCTGTAAAAAGAGTGAGGAAGATGTCATATGGCAGAGGTGGACTGGATTGATGGGTCAAACAAACACAGGACTTTTCACACAGTTCATGCCTGGTGTGAAACCAAAGGTCATGGTTTGTAGAGGCATTTTATAAAATGATAACATTAGCGACACATGTATTTGTTATGGTGTAAGGACATCTGCACCGTTTAATGAGTAAGTGGAGTTCCCAGGACAGGATAAGCTACACTAGGGCCAGGTGGCTGGTAATAGTGCAGAGGTGCTCTCTCTCTCCTTCTCTCTCTCTCTCTCTCTCTCTCTCTCTCTCTCTCTCTCTCTCTCTCTCTCTCTCTCTCTCTCTCTCTCTCTCTCTCTCTCTCTCTCTCCCTACATCTCTCTATGTCTCTCTCCCTCTCTCTCCTTCTCCTTTTCTCTTCTTTCCCACGCTTAGTATCTCTGGCCGATATGCCACAGCTCCACAGGGCCTCGACTCACTGTGTTTTGGTAAAACTGCTAACTAAGCCACACAAACCTACCGGGGTGGGGGTGGGGGGGGGGGTCAGTCTAACCCCGGGTTTGACTCAGGCTTCTTGGTTTTTCTTTGTTAAGAAGGATCATTAAACTTTGTATGGCTGAACTCTGCACTCTTCAGTGACTCTTTTTGGCGTTGATGATTTTTTTCCTTTTGTGTTTGAGATTTTTTTCCTCCACGATTTGAATTTGAAAACAGGAAGGAAAACAAAGATTTTAACGTGATTGATAAGGTGTTGTGGCACCAAGCCCAGACCCTGCTGGCTCATCTGAGGCTTTTTTCTGATACAACACGTTCACTAATTTTCAGTATTAAGTTACCTCAGTCACATGTGAAGCGACATAACATATTGTAGCCGAATGCAACATACATACTTATTTTAACCTAAAACATAATCTTTTCCTTAACCTAACCCAAGTAGTTTCTGTGCCTAAACCTAACCAATCTCTGACTGTTTCACAACATAACCCACATGTTTAACATCACATCACTTCTGTTACATACTTATGGTCTGGTGCTGCCTGTCGCTGGGACTCTTTGGGACATCAAAACCTGGAGGGTGCTGAGGCAGTCACTGAGCGCTCATTTGCTATCTCTGTAGTTACTGTTGGTGAAGTTTAGGCAAGGCCAAGGGACACTCCTTTGAAGACATATTTTGGCCACAGAAGACAGATGGTTTGAGACAGGAGTAAGAGAGGCCATTTTTGTTGGACTGGAACAACCATCCCTCAACAGAGGAGGAGGTCTATGACAGTCTATCATCCACATACAACGCAGTCCTAAGATCACTCCCCAGGCAGACTAACAACCATCTACACTCACATGACCCTAGTGACTCACATAATGGCAGGATGAGTCAACAACTCACAAGTGACCTTATCGACTCTCACTCACACCTTTACTCAGGTGACCCTAATGGTTTACTTGATGGGTGGGTGGGTTCATGACTCACATACCCCAAAAGGTGTTAATGACCCCATAGGGGTTAAACACCTGAGCTCCCAACTAGTCAGTTAGAACTGAAGAAGCCTCTTGGATGAGAGGCGAAACATCTTTAAGAACCTAAGCAGGTCCATAATAACCCTTTTACGAATACCATGACCTGGATGACTGACAATCTTCACAGACATTAGGTGCAAAATCTACTTTGTATAGCAGTGATAATGGTGACCGCAATCAGAAGAGAATCGTGTTGACCCTCAGTAGGAAACAGAAAGCAAACAGCATCCTGTATCCAAGTCACAAGCTTTTTTTGTGCCATCCATCAACCCCCAGAGTGGTAAGAGGTTTGTTCGCAATATTAATGTTAGGCTACTTCCACCTTAGTTCTCAGCAGACCAGAGTCATGAGTCATACAGCAGCGAGAGATCAAGGTACACATAAGTTGTATTTAGACAAATAAATGACAAATGGTGTTATTCTCATGAGGACGGTTTCATTAAATGTGGCAATGTCAACTTACACCTCCTCACTGCAGATATACAGAATGTCTATAAGTTGTAACCATTTAAACTAAAGTGATTTCTGTAGACACTGTCCAGTTAAAATATTTTAGGAAGATCTGTGAAACCTCAATTTTATCTTTTAACCTCCTCCTAATGCAGCACTGGGCAAAATATGGCTAGCAGCTGAATCAGGTCCTGTTGAAGTTTGCATGTAGCCCCCAATAAGATCATGAGCACTTAGAAATATTGCAATTAAAATCTAACAAAAACATTCAATATCATTTTGCTTCCTGTTAAAATTGCTCCTGATGAAAGGTAGGTATTGATAATGAACTGTCTTTTATATTAAACGGTGTAGCTATGTAAAACTGTAAACTTTATTCACTCAGTGCTGTAAATCCATGCACTGTTCTTCATCTATTGTTGCTGGCACTTTAATTGCAACCTCAGATGCATGGCCTACTGTAAAACTCCAAAGTTTGGATCCCACAGTAGCTGAGTAGCAAAGATGAGTGGTGAAAAGCGAAAGGTTGACACTAAATGCGGGACAAGGACTCAAAAATGTGTCTGGCCCACAGCAGCCTCAACAGTCTGTCATGTGGTCCCCATAGGAAGTAATTGTCAATCCCTGGTCTATTGTAAGAGTTTGGAGGTCAGGCCAGTGTCCGTTGTTCACATCCGGTCTCATACTTAACTGAGCATTTTCATCTAACCTTATCGAAGTTGGTTTATTTGTTGACAATTAAAAGAATAATTAATTTTTTTTTTTGTAAAAATGTAGTGAGCAGATGTTCACCATTAATGTTTTTTAGTTAAAGATCCAGTGTGTCAGATTTATGTTACCTTGCGAGGGAGTTGGATTCACAAGATCACGTGAGAATGCATCTTGTCAGGTTTCAAGTTATGTTTGTGTCCGCACCAAAAGTGGTGCAGCCAATCAGTGTCCGAGGAGGGACTACTGGCAGCTATGGGCGTGGTGTGACGACAGTGAGAGGCATCCATGGAAGCATTGATCTGATTGGTTGAAGTTAGCCTGTGTAAGACGTGATAGACATATGGTTCATCCAGTCTTTTCTGAAAGTACTTGCCCTTTTCCAAACAGTTTCTAAGGACGTCCCAGATGGTTCTGTGTAACAAACCCTCTGGTATGTCAGCATAAGATTTAGGGGCATTTATATGGCAGAAAGTGAATATATTCAACCATATGTTTTCATTTGTGCATAATCACCTGAGACAAGAATTGTCGTTGTTTTTACCTTTGAATGAGCCCTTTACATCCATAGAGAGAGCAGGTCTTCTTCCACGGACACCACCATGTTGCACCATCATGTTTCTACAGTAGCCCAGAATGGACAAACCAAACACTGGCTGCAGATACGGCCTCTCTTGTGTTTCTTAAGTTTTGGGGACACTGTAGGTTCTCCTACACACTTGGAAGGGAAGGGCGGGCAGAATTCAGTTGGTTGCAATCTACAGCCTCACCGTCAGATGCCCCTAAATCCCACACAAAGGTGCAGTGTGTCTCCTAAAGAGTGTTTTGCAGTGTTTTACATTAGTGAATGTAACTTGTACGATGGGGGATTAAATGCGTGATATCTGATAAGATGGTGTGTATTTGAAATTTCTGTACTCTTCCTAAAAGACTAAAAAACACATTTTAATGTGTGTTCAAGTGTATGTGTTTGTGTGTGTGTGTGTGTATATATATGTATATTTAGCCAGTTTTCAAAGACACAGTGGAAGCAGGCTTTGTTCGTTGTGTTCCCGCTTGAGGAGAGTTTGTTCACAGTGATAGATAATAGAATCTTGTAACATCGCAGAATGAATGCGTGTACGTTTAGTTTTCAGGTGGGTTGTTAGCTTTAGATCAGCTCGTCCTCCCCTCCCTCAGAAACCACTTAGAACATCTATAATAATGATGCATTAAGGTGTCAGCGGTGCAGGCTGCCTGATTCATCACTGCACCCTGTTCATGGTGAGAGTCTGTCTCCTGTGCTTACCTTCCCACATATTAATGTTTCATTGAGTACATTACACTACATCACATCTGTGTTTGATGATCATCACACACACACACACACACACACACACACACACACACACACACACACACACACATACACATACACAAAAGACTTGGCAAATATTACTTGTTGAGTTGACATTTTTAACCCAAATGTGTACACTCTGCTAGAACATCACTTCAAATTTGTCAGGAACTTGTAATTATTCTGCATAAAATGGTCAAATTGGAAGACTCCTGTCCACTTTCAACAATCACCTCTCCTCCATGCATATAAAGAAGTTTGGTGGGCAATGACCCATGTCAGAACCACTACAAATCAACAGCTTGATGAATATGTTAATAGCTGGCGACCTGGATCTAGAGCTGGTTATATTCTACCTGATTATCAGAATAAATTGTCATTTTGTGTCTCTTCATTCACTCAACCTGGCATCACTTTGACTGTGAAATTGACATTTGATCTCAGTTTTATCCATCCGACACTTTGGATTTCTTTACAGTAATACTACGGAAACCAAATATTCAGATGACTTCACAAACTCAGTAGAAGGTCTCAACAATCTAAGTCTTGTTTCCTCCAAATTCAGCCTCTTTTGGAGGAAACTGTTTGCTGACCCGAGGTTCTGCTGACTTAAGTTTATGAATCATAAGAAATTCTTAAACACTGTCAAACGATTAAAAATTTTAATCAGATTAATCACAGGGTTGCTCTGGATTAATTTCGATTATAATCATGATTAAATATCATTCATTTTTAATCTATATTAATCACATTTCATTTTGCATGAGCAAACAGACTCAAGAAAGAAGGGAATATATATGTACTTAAGGTGTTTATTAAACACCTTTAAAGGTTCATGTTAACAAAAAACTTGTCTCTTTTTCCAAACAAACATTTATCCACATTAATGTGGCTGTTATTCATGTTTTTGTATTAATGCAGCGGGATCATTTACATCAGTGTCACTCTGAGCAGACAGCAAACTGCACACAGACACACACCGAGGAGATGAAGAGGAGAGACAGAGTCTGACTCTTCATCATGACTTATAATAATGCAGCACAGTCACAAACGTTTCATGGAGGAGACCAGCGTCGTCAGTTTGGACTTTAGAAAGACCGATATTTTTATCTGTAGTGTTTAAACCACATAACTGTACAGTAACATCAGGATTCATCATCAGTAAAGTTTTTATATCAGTCGGTGCTTCACACACTCGCTCCCCCTCCCTCCCTCC
>JAJHUR010122698.1:0-13169 GCA_027495735.1 Lutjanus campechanus | reverse complement strand
AGGCTGAAACCTGGTCTGAGGAAGTGTAAGTGTGTGTTCACTGTGATTGATGAAAACAAGGCAGCTCATGTTCAAGTAGTTTAAACCAAAAGCTTCTGTATCTGCATTCAACTGTCAGTTTGAAAGAAGATCCAGAAAGATGAGAAGTTTTGATCTAATTAACAGTCAGTCTGTTAATGAAGCAACAAATAAACCCATCAGGTGTGTTAGATGATAAACTGCTGCTGTGTTGTGTCTCGTTCTCTCCATCAGATGCCTGTGAACTCACAGTCAACACAAACACAGTAGACAGAAACCTCAAACTGTCTGACAACAACAGGAAGGTGACCTATGTGGAGGAGAAGCAGCCATATCCTGATCATCCAGAGAGGTTTGACTTCTGGGATCAGCTGCTGTGTAGAAATGATCTGACTGGTCGCTGTTACTGGGAGGTTGAGTGGAGAGGAAGAGTTTTATATCAGTGAGTTACAGAGGAGTCAGGAGGAGAAGAACTAGTAATGAGTGTTTGTTTGGAAAGAATAAACAGTCCTGGAGTCTGAGCTGCTCTGATGATGGTTACTCTGTCTGTCACAATGAGAGTAAAACAGACCTCCCCTTCTCCTCCTCCTCCTCCTCCTCCTCCTCTGTCTCTCACAGAGTAGCAGTGTATGTGGACTGTCCTGCTGGCTCTCTGTCCTTCTACAGAGTCTCCTCTGACACACTGATCCACCTGCACACCTTCAACACCACATTCACTGAACCTCTTTATCCTGGATTTGGGTTCTGGTTATCTTCACCTGGTTCTTCAGTGTCTCTGTGTTCACTGTAGGAAGGAGAGTCTCCTGCAGTGTAGAGAATCACTCGCACTGCTGACATGATTTGAAAAACCTTTAAAAAAAACTTATGTTTTCATTCAAATTTTGGGGGTGGAAATTTTACTTTTACATTTCCATTATTTGCAGTCTTATTTTTTCTTAAATGAATACATGAGCATGTGTATACAATGAAATCAGCATCCACACAGTCTTTTTTTTTTTTCGTTGACAGATTAATTCAACCTAATCATTTTACTTTGTACAAATATGACTCCACAGTTTCTAATCACATCGTTGTTGACTTAATTTTAATTAGTTTAGGCTGTAATTAATGATTATTGCCATAATACATAATGTACCAATAGTTTAATCAGTTAATTGTTTGTTTGTAAAATATCAGCAAATCATGAAAAATGTTCACCACATGTTCCCAGACCAACAATCTCAAACCCAAAGACACTCAATTTATTATCATACAAGAGCATGAAAACAAGAGAATATTCACATTTTAGAAACTTGAACCATCAAAGTTTTGCTATTCTTGCTTTGAAAAATGCCGAAATGATTATTTGATTATCACAATTGTTGACATTTTTCTCTTGATCACAACGCATGAATGTATAGAGGAGAGTGTCAGTGTTAAAAAGTCATGCGACATTAACTATTAGCACTTCCTGTTTGCTCTGTAACCATGGAAACAGATTACTTTAATACTGAAGAAAAAGTCTAAATTTAATGATTATGAGGAAGGTTAAAACTCCTTCCTGTGTACCTGTGTTCTGAAAATGAACTAAGAATAAATTTGCAGTGCAAATGCACCAGAAAATGGAGTGCCATAGTGTTTTTCCCTCTGGTTGTCTGCATTACTCAAGTAAAACTTAATGGATTTCGTCTTTTTGTACTTTTTACCTGCCTACTAATAAAGAGCACCTATCAGACGAGACAGCCAAACAATGTAGCACTTTTTTCACCGATTATCTGCACAACAGCAGAATCTGTGTGTGGACGAGTTTAAGGAGGAGGTTCGAGTGGTGGATGTTTGCAGTGTTGTGACGTGTGAAGGATAAGAGAATAACAATGGGCCTCATTCTCAAACTGCACGTCTGAATGTTTTAGGCACAAATCTGGGATCAGGGATTCATCAATATTTTCTTACTTGAATTTTCTTTGTTGTTGGTGTTTCTTTGTTCCCTGCAAACAAATTTAGAACTGTCTCAGGCCACGCGGACGCACAAATGATGACAGCTTGGCTGTCTTAAAATACCATATTAAACTGCATTCATTAATAATGCTTTTTAAAGTCTTGGAAGTGTTTTTATGGTTGGTTTATCTTGTTTTATTTTCCTTGTTTTTAAGCCCACTGTGTGTCTTAAGTCAAGAAAATGTGATGACTTCTTTAAATCCTCTTTTACTTTGAGGCCTTTTTTCTGTCTCACTTGTCTCAACCCTTCAGGAAATGAATTGCAGCTTTTTGGACACAACAGTCAATTGTAACGCCCGCCTCTGTCTGCACTGCCTCAATTTAACCAGCAGATGCCACTCGCATCATTCACTGTGCTCACTGGTGCTTTAAATAGTGAACAGATGTTCAATGCAATCTGCTGCACAGCCTCTAAACATCTGAAGGACTCCATATACAGTAAGTATCCTATTTATATGTGTGTGTGGTTTGTTGTAGGGTTTTATAATTAAAAGGAAGAAAAAAAAGTTATCTTTTTTCTGTAAAACTGGACAGAAAAGAGACACGGACGTCTCAAACTGTCTGATGAATGAAATGGGTGTGAACACAAAGCAGAACCACTTCCTGTTTGTCTCGTCCTCAAACCTCGGCAGCAGTTCAGACTAAAAGAGAAGGAAGCAGCTTCTGAGGTTTGACTTTCATTTCTCCTCTTTTTCCTCTCATTTATATTAACTGGGCTCAGTTACATGTGACACAAATGAACTTGTTGTTTTAGTTCCTTGTATTTATATGAACTTATTCTGTACTTGTAGAGGAGCTGGTGAGAGAATACAGAATGGGAAACCTGCTTTCGACTGGCCGATCTATGGTTTCACCCTCGTCACACAGTAAGATGTTTTCTTACTTTATACTTTCAGTGTCACTGATTTGTTTTTCGTGCACAGAAACAGTCCCAGTGAGAATAATGTCTTTGGTTTGTGTTGCTGTAACTGTGACATGTTCAGTTCTGTCTAAAGTACACAGTCAACAGTGGTTCAGACTATAATTAGTAACTGTGACGTGGCTGACGTGACCCAACCTGTTCAGCTGGGAGGTTAAAAACACACTAACAGGATCAACACTCTGTCCCGGGTTCAACTCCTGGACTGTTTCATTCTTTCGGTCTGATACGTACTGTTGGATGTCTTGCACATTTGCAGAATTTTACCATTTATTATTTATATTCTTATATATATTATTATTGTTATTCTATTCTATTTATCGTGTTATTCTTGTGCTTCTACTCTTTGATTGACATGTGATTCACTTTTATTGTTGCTGCTATGACACCTGAATTTCCCTCCAGGGATTAATAAAGTCTTATCTTATCTTAGTTGTAGCGCCCTCTCATTGGGCCTCATGCAACAATCACTCATACGAACAGATTTAGGCAAGGCAAGGCATCTTTATTTATATAGCGCATTTCATACCAATAGGCAACTCAATGTGCTTTACATAAAGACAGAACATTTAACAGTAAGAGCAGAAAATGAGGTTCTGACCTGACATAGAGTCGCATGCAGTCAGTCTGCTGGTATCCAAACCAAAGTTTGTACTACTGACTGTGCATTTCATTAGTTTGAGGACATTTTGAGTTTGAAAAATGAATTACACTTCATAATTATAATGGCATTATACTATATTTGTAAATTTACATGTAAAGCCTATTACCTGCTGTCAGGTGTGTTGGCCGTATATCTGCACACGCAGTTCTAACGTTTCTGTGCAGGTGAACATCCTCACTTATTCTGTCCTCTGTCTCCATGATGGAAAATTCCCCTTGACTTCCTCCTCTCATCATTGATCGCCCTGCTCTGTTTTTTAGTTATTTTCATATCGATGCACGTCATCTTTATTTCAGAGTTATAAACAGCTGATCGACTGACAGTGGAGGACTCGTCCTTGCTTGATATTTTCAAAGTATAAAGTTAAGCTTGTCTTGTGTCTGAGGGCTGCACTACGACCTCGTGTCTCGTGTTCAGTTTTCCGCGGTTGTAGAGAGAAATGAGGGTCACACTCAGGACTGATACCATCCACACACATTTTACTACATCAGGCAGAGAGTGGAAAGCTTCACAGGCATAGCAACAGTAACTAAGGGGGCGGGGCCTAGAGAAGGGTCAGTGGTTCTTATAAGCGGTTGTGATGCAATCAAATCCAAATACATTATTTGGGAAAGTACAAATAATGCAATGGCAACATTTCTTCCACTCGACGTTGTTCATTATCATTGTGAGAAATTCAGCTCCATGATTATCTCGGCATAGTTAAAAAGGTCTCATCTACAGTACCTTTAATCAGTCACTGATTTAATGCACCAAGATTATTCCTTCAACTGAAAGATGTGTTTTATACTCGTATATCTTTACTGTGGAGTTTCTCACACAATCTTTAGATTCATGAGACAGAGACAGATACTGACGTCTCTAACAGGCAGCTTCCTCAGTCAGTCACACCTCTGATAAGCACCGTTTGAGCTCAGGAGGGTTTCAGGAGACAAACTCTGAGTCAGCAGCAGGTTTCCTCTCTGTGGTTTAAGTTTTCCTGTTCAGCTGCACAAACCTGTGTTTCCTCTGCAGGTCTGAAGCAGCAGACACAGAACACAGTCGAATGCACTGGATGTCACATACAGTAATTCTGTAATAAACACTGACAGATTTTTCTTCATCACTTCTCGGTTTTAGTGTTGAATTACATTGTATTTGGTGTTTTTTCATCTTAAAACAACTTAAGATAAATTCTCAGTAGCTAGCTATTTTCAAAGTCATTTCCATTAGCCAAAGTAGAAGAAGTAATTTTTTATACAATATGCTTCATACAATATATTCTTTGGCAATCAGGCAATCAAACAGATCATAGACTAGATTGAAGATCTGAGTATTTTTCAGAGTGCCTCAGTTTTATCTGCACAACACATCTACTTTCACTGGCCTCACTAAAGTGCACCTGTTGAGGCCTTTCCCACTTCTCAGTTTGCAAATCCTCTCCTCCTCTCCTCTCCTCCTCTCCTCACCTCCTCTGCTCGCCTCCTCTCCTCACCTGCTCTCCTCACATGTTAGTTACTCCCTCAGATGTAAGCAGAAGAGGCGAGGCGTCGTTATAAGTGATATTAATTAAATATGATGTGAGCCTAATGGTCTGCATGACAATTGATATATTTTATATACTTTTAATTAAATTCATAAGGTGGAATGATGTGAGAAGAATGTTTGATGTTGTTTAATTCATACCTGCCAACGCTCCTGTTTTTCCCGGGTTTCTCCCGTATTTCATGGTCATCTCCTGCCACTCTCTCACTTTGTTGTTTCTCTCAGGAAGCTCCTGTCATTGCATGGCCCTCAAATTTGATCATGAATAACCGTCATAACCAGATCCACACGTTTTGTATGTTTGCTCACATTCTGAGGGGAAAAGCATGCATAATACCTTAGTTTAATGTTTTGCAGCCTCAATTGAAATTTGATCAATAAATGGCAAGCATGAGGCAGTAGGTCTGGCGCACAGACTGTGTGTGAGGATGAATTTAAGAGTCTGGAAGCTCTATATTATATTTTTATGGTGTCACTCTGTTGTGCTGTGATTAGTAGGACTATTTTGCTTTATTTTATTTTATTTTATTTATTTATTTATTTAACAGGGACAGTGGACAGCTACTTAGCCGCACCAGAGTTAGCTATGAGCTAATTTCCATCTGTAGTCCCTGGGCAGGAAACAGAGAATAATTTCTCTGCTAAAAAACACTATCATATAAAAAACACAATTACAAAATAGTACATATACATGACATGACGGCTTCGAAGATAACAGTAGCAAGACAACACAACATCAAGTCATTGTAACAATGACAACAGCAACAACAATACAACTACAACACTAAGACACCACAACGATGACAATAAAACTACAACATTAAAATATAGCAAGATTTCATAATGTGAGGTCCAGTGTTTGATGATGAGTACATGATTGGGTTGATTTTAGCCATGATTTCATTTTAAACTTAAAACCAACAAGGCTGTTGCATTCTCTTATCTCACTTGGTACTGAATTCCAATAGTTTGTAGCTCTGACAGAGAAGGCTGATCTGCCAAACTCAGTAGATCTGTGCTGCACAGCACAGTCACCTCTGTTGGTTGTCCTAGTTGTCCTCCTATCTGAGCGCAATTGTATGAACTCTTTTAATGGAGAGGCAGCCAGATTATTAATCACTTTGTACACTAGACTAGCATCAGCAAGGCACACAAAGTTATCAAAAGACAATAAATTATGCCTTCGAATGATGTTACAATGGTGATAACCTGATGGTTTTTTGTCCAGTACCTTAAGTGTTTGTTTGTAAAGAGTTTGCAGTGGGGCCAGTGTTGTTTTTCCAGCTTGTGACCAGCTTGTAATACAGTAGGAAATGTGTGAAAAAATCATTGAATGCATGTACATTTTTGCTGCATCTAAGGGGAGCTGATTTCGGATATACCTAAAATTCCTTAAATTGAATTTAACAGTTTTACACACCTGCTTCACATGTTTCTTAAAAGTAAGCTGTGAATCAATAGTAATTCCCAGATATTTAAAATGTGACACAGTCTGGATCCTTTCTCCTTTTACCATGATGTCTGGCTGACTTCCATTTTTCCTAATATAAAAATACATGCAAGCTGTTTGGCTCACATTAAGTGTCAGGCAAGACTCAGAAAGCCAGCAGGAAATTTTAGCCATAGCTGCTGTTAATTTAGCTGCCACTTCAGATCGGTCTTTCCCATGTGCAAGGATGACCGTGTCATCCGCATACATTTGTGTTTCAACTTCAGGACATGCGAGTGGCAGATCATTAACATATAGACTAAATAAGAGAGGTCCTAAAATTGAGCCTTGTGGAACACCAACAGAGCAATCAATAAACGATGAGGTCCTATACCCAACTCTGGTACATTGTCTTCTCATAGTGAGGTAGGACTCCATCCATTTGATGGCATCAACAGAAAAATTAAAATTGGATAATTTAGAGAGTAAAACGATATGATTTACAGTATCAAACGCTTTTCTCAAATCCAAAAACACAGCCCCTACAGCACTCCCACTGTCCAGTTTTACTTTGATTTTTTCAATGAAATAGCAAGCAGCCATTTCAGTTGAATAGTTTTTTCTGAAGCCGAATTGCATGGGATGAAGTACAGCTTGTCCTGAGTTTAAAAAATGTGTTAATTGTTCAGATACCACTTTTTCAGCGATTTTAGATACAACAGGCAAAATACTGATGGGTCTATAATTTACCACATCAGTTGGGTCACCTGACTTGAAAACAGGAATAACAACTGCAGACTTCCATGCATTCGGGAAAACTGACTGTTTTATTGAGAGATTAACCAAATGTGTAATAGGAGCAGTGAAGGAGTGAGTATTGTCTTTTAAAAATGTTGAGTCCCACCTAAACATGTCCTTTGCCTTAGAGGGCTTTAAAGTACTTAAAGTTTTACTTTGACTGGTGCATTTGTGTGCTGACATGCGTGGACTAGTTAGTTCCTCATTAGTTCCCTGGTAACTACTAACTAAAATTTTAAGTACAGTAAAGTGTCTTTTTACCTTCATGGTTCTGCAGCTCAAGAAAAGTCCAACAAATATTGTTTAAATGTAAATGTGTGCGTCAGACCTGTGAGATTTATTTGTTCTTGATCTTTCAGGTCTTTCAGGCTCTAACAGAACCTCTGAACCTCTCATTTCATAGTTCAGGTGTTAACAGAAGGAAAGTGAGTTCTGGTTCTTGGTTCCTGATTATTTTCTCTGTTCTCAATCAGCTGAAACTCAGAGGGGAGCAGGAATTATTGCCCAGGATGGAAGTGTCGTCAGCACACCTCAGTTAACGGACGTTCATGTAACAGGGAATCTAAATGTCAGCGTCAACAACACATATGGTAAATGTTTCCCTCTTTTCATATTAAACAAATACCTTATTTCTGTTTAATTATGTACTTGTTTAAAATGTAACCACTGAAATATATTTGATTATTATGCATTTCTCAAGAGATGTTGTGTGCTTCTGTTTCAGTTCAGCCTCCTGACAGGACAGATGATACTAATGCTGTTCCTCCCAGAACTGAAGGTAATGTGCTGAGTTAATATTTTAATTCTCTTTTATGACATTTTCTTCAAAGACAGCATTTACCATAAGCCCCGCCCCACATTCATGTAACTGATTTTATTCATCTTCCAGGAAACATCCAAAGGTGCCAAGCTGATCTCAGATCTTTCCTTGAAAATACAACAAAGAATCTGATTCAAGGAACAAAAGATGGATCACCGACTCCTTTAAACAAGATCTATACAGAGCTTTACATCACAGAGGGAGGCAGTGGGGACGTTAATGGTGAACACGAAGTGACTGAATTAGAACGCAGAAGGTGTTGGAGTGAAGAGACAAAAATTGATCTCAATAACATTTTTAAACCTTTATCAAACGAAGAAAACCCTCCTCAGAGAGTTCTGACCAAAGGAATCGCTGGCATCGGGAAGACTGTTGCTGTGCAGAAATTCACTCAGGACTGGGCGGTAGGAGGAGCCAACCAAACTATTCAGTTCATATTCCCATTCACATTCAGAGACTTGAACTTAATAAAAGACAAGTCTTGGACTCTTGAGGAGTTGATAGGTTACTATTTTGAAGAAGTGAAAGATTTAAAAACCTCAGACTACAACAGTTCAAGTGTTTTGTTCATTTTCGATGGGCTGGATGAAAGCAGATTGCCTCTAGACTTTAAAAGAAATGAGATTTGTCGCAGCGTTACGACAACTACAACACTAGACGTCCTTCTGACAAATTTAATCTCAGGGAAACTGCTGCACAAAGCCTCGGTCTGGATCACAAGTAGACCAGCCGCAGCCACTAAGATCCCCTCTGAGTTCATCAACAGGGTGACTGAGGTACGAGGGTTTAATGATAAGCAGAAGAAGGAGTACTTTCAAAAGAAAATTACTAACAAGGATGTGGCTCAGAAGATCTTCGATCATCTTCAGTCAAAGCCATTAAGAAGTCTGTACATCATGTGCCACATCCCAGTCTTCTGCTGGATTTCAGCCACGGCTCTCAAGAGTCTCCTGACAGAAACTCACAAAGGTGAGTTGCCCAGGACTGTGACTGAGATGTACACACACTTCCTGATCATCCAGACAAGACGGAAACACGAGAAGGATTATCTGGAAGGTGAAACAGACAAAGCACTGATCATGAAATTGGGAAAGCTGGCATTTGAACAGCTACAGAAGGGCCACATAATCTTCTACGAAGATGACTTGAAAAGTTATCAGATTGATGTGAAACAAGCAGCAGTTTATTCAGGAGTTTGTACACAGATCATTAAAAAAGTTCATGGTCTTCACAAACAAGAGAGTTACTGTTTCATACATTTAAGTGTTCAGGAGTTTCTTGCTGCGCTGTATGTCTTAGAGACCTTTATAGACAACGGAGAAAATCTGCTTCCCAGCCAGACGAGGGTGAAGGTGGCATCAGAGAAGGGAGAAATTCCCATCATTCTCCTTCACAAGAGCGCGGTGGATATGGCTTTGAGCAGCAACGATGGACATTGGGACTTGTTCCTGCGCTTCCTTCTCGGCCTGTCACAAGATAAAAATCAGAAGCTGCTTCAGGAAGGATTTGGATTTAAAGGAAGACGTCCACAGAGCAAACAGGTGACAATCACTTACATCCACGAGAAGATCAAGAAACTGTCCTACACTGACAAGAGCATCAATCTGTTCCACTGTTTAAATGAGTTAGATGACCAGTCTCTGGTAGAGCAAGTCCAGATGATGTTAGAGGACGGAGATGTTAGTAAAATCTCACCTGCACACTGGTCAGCTCTGGCCTTTCTGCTGCTTGTTTCCAAAGATGAGCTGGATGTTTTTGACCTGAAGAAATACGACAGATCAGACGGAGTTCTGGAGAGGCTGCTGCCTGTGCTCAAAGTGTCAAAGAGAGCTCTGTAAGTATTTAACCTGCTCTGAAGCTCTCAGGTTGTGTTTAAGTCATGTTAAAATGTTAACAATCATTTTGTTTTTCACTTTAGGCTAAGTGACTGTAACCTCACTGACAGAAGCTGCAGGTATATTTCATCAGTTCTCAGCATGGAGTCTTCTGGTCTGGTGGAGTTGGACCTGAGCAAAAACAAACTGCTGGACTCTGGACTCTCTGGACTCAACCTGCTCTCTGATGGTCTAAAAAGTCCCAACTGTAAACTCCAGAAAATCAGGTCAGAATATCCTTAACTTTCACCTAGAAGGAACCCAAACCACAATCTTTCCCTAAAGCTTTATGTTTGCGTAAACCAAACCAAACTACATTTTAAAGAGGTTTTCTGGCAGAAAGGTCCCATACAGACCTTGTGCATCTGAGATTGCGACAGGCGACAAAGCTGCCTTGGTACTGGTAACAACCTGGAATGAGAATGTGGCATATCTTGCGAGAACGTGCAAAGTTTTCATATTTAAACAATTTTGAAAACAGATCTGATGTTTCCTCAAAATCCATGTGTTCTCGGTCTTCCTCAGAGTCATATATACAGAGATCAAATCCAGGGTGTAATGTTCAGACAAATTATGCCATGTGGTCTATAAACCATAACACTCTTTTTATTTCTTTTTGTATAGTTTGGAAGAATGTGGCGTTGCTCTAAAAGGATGTCAAACTTTGGCCATTTGGCTGGTTTCAAACCCCTCCCACCTGAGAGAGCTGGACCTCAGCAAGAATAAATTTCAAGATGAAGGACTGAAACTACTTTCAGAAGTTCTCAACAGATGTTCTTTGGAAACACTGAGGTAAAATGTTCATGATTTATCTGTTCTTAGAGTAGTGGAGCTAAAGCACAAAGTTTGTCCTGAAGGCATCACTCGAGGAAAGATCACGTGGTCATTACAAAGACTCAAGGGTTCATCACAAAGGAAGAGACATCAGGATTTTTCACAACAGTTTTCTTGTGTAAATGGAGTTCAGATCCAGGTGTCTGTCCTGTCTGCAGGTTACGTGAGTGTGGCATCACGGGGGCCACAGCTCTCAGCTTCAACCCATCTCACCTGAAAAACCTGGATCTGAGCAGGAACAGTCTTGGAGCGCAAGCAGTCACTCAACTCTGTGACTTTCTGAAGCATCCTGACTGCAAGCCAGAGAGATTATGGTAAGCTTTGGTAAAGATGAGACTCAAACCAGTCTGTTCACTAAAACGCACTAAATATACAAACACTATATTCAGCTGAATACAGTATCAAGACAAGGTACTTAATGTTCAAACTGCTTAAGTGGACATTTAATCAAATTTTGATTAAACTTCTCATGATCATAAAAACATTATAATCGAAGAAAAACGATTAATGTGCCGCACGGCGTGCATGCAAATTCCCGAGCTGTAAAAGCTCATTGAATGCACCACTCTAAAGTGCAGGTGCTGCAAACTAGGAGCGACTGAGGAAAAAATGGCAGAATGGCAGCCTTTAGTTGATAAGAAAGTTGGGATATCGTCAGGCATGCATGTGATCCGCGGACTGAGTGCAGCACATCTCTGCGAAGAGCAACTGATTTAAAAGCCGTCACTAGTCGGGGCTGCAGCACTTTCACCAAAGATACTCTATATACACAAGATACCCCACGAGAGGCTGTTCCAACCAAAAAATGGCATACACTTCCTGTCTCCTAAATGGGCGTGGCCACCCTTACTCTGCCCCCAGGATCCGACCTCGTTAGCAGCCTATTGCTGCACAAAGTTTAGGCATGTTAACATTTACGCTCTGCTCGTTCTTATACTTTTTGTTGTCAAAACTACTACAAAGGTACTCTATACCGTCTTTGACTACAGAATGACACTACAGTACAGTACAGTATTTGCGCCTTATTTTGGCGCTGATTTTTATCTGCTACCTCAGTACTGTATATCATCACGGTACCACAGGATCAGTAAAATAATGCTTATTTTCCACAACAACAGTTTGACAAGAATGGCAATAAGACACACGTTTTAGGTCAGTTTTACACGCCAGTTTACACAATTGGAAAATGTCAGATCGAGTGGACAACTCTGCTTTATCATGTTCAGGACTACCAGGGGCAGGGATGAGCTGGCCCAACTCTCGCGAGAGTGTGCTGTTCAGACAGAGGCAGGTCTTGAACAAAGTTAATTTTCTCCTGATGTGTCTCCATTTTACAGTCGAAATGTTCAGAAGAGATGTGGCTTGTGAAAAATGAGTCCAAAATTTACTTCTGTGACTGTGGAGCGAAAGAATCAATCATAATCTGTGTTCACGTTCAATTTTCCCATTGGAGTCAATACAACCAAAGCTGCCGCTAGTCTCCTAAAAAGGCGTGGCCGTGCAGAAGCCCACGTGACATGTATACAGGAAGCTGACTCGTCATGGGGGGTCTTGGTTTCTTAACTGTCTTTGCTTTCACTGCATACTGACAGCAGCACCTCCCCCCCAGCGTGCACGCCCCGATCACCTAGGTAACCCCGGATGTTTATACCAGCAAAGTTGTACAGATGACAGCTAGTAAAACCATCACAGTTTGGCAGTGTTTTAATCTAGACAATGGAAATAATGTTGAATGTAGACTGTAACATAATAAGCTGCTCTCAACTGGAGCAACATGTGACCACATTAAGCACTGACACGAACATAAACCTACAAATGGGGCTGCTGCTGCTAACACTGCTAACGTTAGCCACACGAGTACATGTGTAGCAGGCTGGCAGCTAACGTCAGCTCTGGATTGTTTGCCTGCAGACTCCGTGATCCTCTTCGGTCTGAAAAGCTGAAGCAAGTACAAGTACAAGTACCATTTGGTGATTGTTGACTGTGATTAGCAGCTTCAAATGACTTGCACAGTATTTTTTTTTCAGTGTTTAACACTGTCACAACACTGTATACCCTGGTAAAATGTTGAGAGGGTATAAAGGTATGAAAAATGAATAACATCCAAGTCCACTAGGTGATTTACAAAGTGGAACATGTAGCAGCTAAACAGATTTTTCGGTTACATGCCGTCATTCCGACATTTTGCCATTCCAACATACTGCCATTTCGACATATCACCATTTAGACATATCACCATTTAGACATACCGCTATTCCGACACGAAAACGTCCCACCATTCCGACAAGGCTTTCCATGTAAGGAAATGTGCG